>JAKSZP010003036.1:0-84331 GCA_022478985.1 Massospora cicadina | reverse complement strand
TACTTAGGCATATAAGTGCAAATTTCAATAAAAAAACCCACCAAAAGTGACGCTGTGCACATAGAGAAAGGGGCTAAGTGGCCCAGGTTGGAGGGAACATGGGAGAACAAATAATGCACGAAGGGATAGCTGCAAGGTATTTGCTATGGCGAGGTTAATGTGCAAGACCTCCTTGAAGAGGTTTGCACACAGGAGCATTCAGAATATCATAAAATTTAAAATAAACTTGCTGGGAAAAGGTTTATTCAGGAATTCAACCAACAAGGAATGTTGGTCATGGAAAATGTATTTAAGCTCAGATGGGGGAATATGGGATGTGCTGCAGTGGATCAAGCCTTGACCCACCAATAGGGCAATGCTTCCATCCAAATTAGTTAAATAGGCTAAAACTGACTTTACTCAAGTGATCAATTGAAGTTGGATTTGACCCAAACATGTTGTTTTGTAAGTGGAACACTTTTTGAAACCCCGTTCCTTGACAAACTGAATGGAACCATCTGCATTAGTTTGGTACACCATCCATCCTAATGACTAGGCCATTGTGAGAGGCTGGGCCTTTGGCACACCACTAGTCCCAACCTGGGCATATTTTTCCCAAACCCAGCGTTGGTCTAGGGTGTGCCTCAGGTCAGGGAGGGCCTGTAGCTTCACCCTCTGGGCCTCCTGGCGCCCAGCCTTATCTTTGGGGTTGGTTGCCACTATTATGTCATGTGCACATGACAATGTCATTCAGTCAGTCATTAGTACGTCAGTCAGTAAGTGTATGTGTTTTATCAAGTAGATACTCATTGATAAATTCAGGAAGTATTTAAAAGTATCAAACCAAGTTAAATAACCACCAAACTGCTCAGTCAAGACCATTGAGCCTATTTAATATACAGATATTCACCGGCTCACTTAGTAAACCTATTTTTGACATAATATAGGTCCTATAACTTAAAATATTATTAAAATTCAGGTAAGTGAGATCATAATATGAATATCTTAAATCATTATAGATGCCTATTATTATCATACAATTACAAGTCCAATATTTTGAAAAGAGTATTCAGATAAAAATAATGATAATAGCATCCAAAAGACCCTGGCCAATTATTTGTAGAACCCCTGAAATTTGGGTAATACTTTTGTAATTGCTCCTTGGCCCCATAGACAAGTTTGTGTAGTCAGATTACACCAACCATGTGACAAAATCAGAGGAGTCCATCTGAGGTTATTCCTGGCCCACTTCTATTTTAATTCAAACACCTAAGCGGAGAACCCCTCTCATAGGCTTGGAGGTGGTCCCACAATGTGCAACTGTTTCCCCCATGGTGATTGGTTCAAATATATCAAATCATTGCCTCATGGACTTGTTCTATCTTCTCTCAACCCTACATTGGCTATTCCATTAAGTGAGGTGAGTTTCAAGAGCTTCAATAGGTTGAACACCCATATTTCCTAAATTGTCTCAAAGCTAATAATGAATTATGCCTATCTCACTTTGGGCCTTAAGTTATTTTGTATATTAAGCAGCAAAACTGTATAATAAGATTTACTTCTTGACCACCTCACCGCAATCAATAAAAACTTACAAAACCCACCTTTTAGTAAAAATTATAAGTATTATTATTTTAACTTATTGGTCAAAACCTCCCTTTATTTATTTTGGCAGTTGAAAAAAATACTTCTCTTGCCATATTGTTGAAATCAGGGGCTAATTAGCACCAACGAGCATAAACTCTGCCCTGATTTCAACAAGTGATGCTCACTACATGGGGTAGTGCACCACAAAAAACCTAAAATGGGAGGTGTGGGTAATTAACCCAAACAACCTCCCCGCTGCCTCTGATCCCCAACTAGATGCTTTACAATATCATCTAGCCAGCGCCCTGTCTTGACTTAATCACTTGAGCTTCACATTTGCCAAGCCTCTCACAAGGCTGCTCTGATTATTTTTAAACCCCCTTTCAGGTACAAATTTACTCCAGGTGAGGGTAGCATCGCCTCGTTCCTCTTTGTTTATGAGAATGTTATGGAAAGGACAACTGATCCCTAATAAATAAAGCATATCCTCTCCTGCCTCAGCTTCTCTGCCCAAGATGTGATGGTACCATTTATGGTCACCCTTAAAACTTGAGCAGAGTTAAAAAAAGACCTCATTTGAAAAAATTGGCTTAATACAAAATTTGAAGTGGAAGAAGAAGGCCTTTATGCGCCTCAGAATAAAAAAGGGAGAATCGCTCATTGCCTTTGTTGATTGGTTTTATAATGAAGCCCAACCTCTCTTGCTCTCTAAGATGTTACCTTTTGATGATCTTCTGGGGGACCTTATGACTGGATTAACTTCTCACCCTTCTATGGCTAGCATCTTATCTCTTTAAAATGCCACCTTTGGACTATCCGTGATTTTAAGGAGGCTCTGCTAGAGGTTGCAGATATTTATAACGCTGAAGATACTTCAGGTGTTAGGTGAACCACAGATTTTGACCATTGAGGATTACTCAACTGTAGCCCCGCTGAAGGAGGCTAAGATGACCCTTAGGGGACCCCCTATGCTGGTTATTACTCTGAGCCCATCACCTGAGGTGCAGCTCAAACATGATCTTACTCCGCCCAGCCAACCTGAGGTTCTCAAGCTAGTAAGTCAGAGTGCATCGTCATCAATGGGGCAGCGTTCCCTGCCCCTACCTTGCCACCAAGATCATCTTTTGTCAACCAATGAGCCTCTACAAGTGGCCCCAAAGCCTGCTCTGAGCGTAAATCCCTCTCTCAGGTGACAAAAGTCCTCGCTAATAATGGGTTAAATGACCAGGTCACAAAAGTTAAACTGCCTACTTTTCCAATGCACACAGCAGCTTATCAACCCAAAGCTGGCATAGTTAAAGAATCCACCTCCCAGACGCTATCTCCCTTGACCTTTCCTCTAGCCAACTCTATTCTGAAAATTATAGTTATGGGGCATTCCAAACTCGCTACGTTAAAGGTTGACAATAGAGCGGGGACAAATACAGTGCCTCCTACAAAAATGAGTAGGGTTTAGGAGCGCCTCAAGGCCTCTCCTGCAATAGGATTGCCCTGAACCTTTCCCCAGTCCTAGAGACTCCCTGATGTACATTGAAACCCCCTCCAATAATGAATCTGAAGGGAGTTGTAAAGATGCTGGCCACTATGTTCTAGGCGCTCCAGGTGAAGTGGAGGTACCATACAGGTTGAGCCTGGAAAGAGTGGATATGGCTAGGATACCTCGCAGAACATATCTTTATCAGGTGTTGAAGGGTCTAGAGGTTATTGATAACGCCAGTGATGCGGACCAGCTCATCGCCACGCTGAACTGATCCACTAAGAGTGTTCATACACTGCAGTCTATCAGAAATAAATATCCTGAAACTGACAAATGACTTGCTTCTATTTTCTGGATGAAGGAGGTCCTTGCTTTTCCCCCTACTTGGGGGGAACCTTAACCAAAGTGGATGTTGTTGCCAACGGAGTATGAGTCATTGCTTTCCTTGACACTGGACTCCCTGTGAACGTTGTATCATCAAAGCTTATGAAAAAATAGGCTGGCCCCTAACCTTGAATATACCTAAGAGTTTGGCACTTCTGATCCAACCAACGCTCAAGCTATTGGGGCCTACTCATCTTTACCCATCCGAGTTGGGAAATTCCTCCTCTCAGCCCCCACGGTGGCTTTAGCCAACAATACTTATGACATTCTCATTGGTACTCACTTATACTTGAGTATGATGGATTATCAATCTGAAGCAGGGCTATCTCTCCCTACTTAACTACAAGCTTCCCTTAATTTTGAACAACAATTATATTATTAAAGGAATACACTTGCACTGTTGAGTATCCTTTCTCCGCCTTATCTATACGCTACACAACGGCTGGGCGGAATACAAGATGCTGCCTGAATTAGTGGATGCCCGAGAGGGAATTCCGTTTTATGCAGCCAAAGAGGTATTGATTAAAGCGGGTGAACAAAGGGTGATTGACACCAAGATTACCCTGCTAATCCCCCACAACTGCCTGCTGCAAATAACCAGCATCAATGGAATCAGTCCCTTAGAGCCTCAAGTATTGCCCAGCATCCTAGACCCAGCCTACCAAAGACCTATTAATATTTTACTGGGGAATCTTATCAATAAGGACATGGTCGTAACAAAACACCAGAAGGTTGGGAAAGGTCTGCTGATCCTAGTTAAGGAGATTAACGAGGTCCACTGCATTGGGTCTATGTCATATATGTGTCTACCTGCTGACAAATCGTTATGTACATTGCCTGAAGTTCATATACCCAATAAACTATCCTCTGTAGAACTGGAAAAGTCCAAGCCAATATAGATGCCTACAGAAACATATTCTCTAGATTTGAGACCGACTATGGTCATATGAAGGGTTGGAGTCATACCATGACATTGGGGATGTTAGTCTCATCCAATTCAAACCATATTGTAAGTCAAAAGTTAAGGAGCAACAGTTAGGACGGAGCTCACACAGCTATTAGACGCTGGCTAATGGTACCTTCGCAAAGCCCCTGGTCATCACCTCTCCTGCCTTATAAAAAAGAAAAATGGAGGTCATCAGGTTGTGTTTGGCTATCGCCAGCTAAACAACCTCACAATGAAAGATAGTTATCCTATCCCTCGCAATGATGACACCCTAGAACAGTACTCTAGATCTAAGTTCTTCTCAGCTATGGACCTGGCAAGCGGCTATTTCAGATGAACTTCTCTCCCTAAGATCAGGAGAAATGCACTCTGATTTGCACTGAAGGCTTATTCAAGCCCACCTGACTACCTCAGGGGTTGTGCAATGCGCCTGCTTTTTTCAGTGAGACATGGATCACATCTTGTGGGACCTCAAGTTAAGTTGCGTCATCATCTATCTTTATGACATCACAGTGTTTTCTAAGACCTTTAATGACATTTACTCACCTGAAAGAAGAATTTTAACGCTTGCGTCTGTCCAACATCAAATTAAAGCCTCCAAGTGTACTTTCTTCCAGAAAATTTATATTTACTTGGACATGCCATCTCACAGGACAGGATTTTTTTTTTTTTAGTACTAGATGGTCTCACAGGACAGGATTCAACTCCTCCAGGATGAGGTTAAGTCTATATCCAAAATGCCTGATCCTAAAACCCTATGCACTATTCAGTTAATCTTGGGAATGATGGGGTACTACCACAAATTTATCCCCAAGTTGGCCAGCTGAATAAGCCTCTTGTACAGCTATTGGCCAAGAACGTCCCTTTCATTGAAGAGATGAAAAAAAGACCTTTTGAGATGCTAAAGCAGCTGTTGCAAAAGCGCCCTATACTGAGCCACCCTGATTATGGTAAACCTTTCTTTCTGTATACAAATGCCTCTGACTACGCTGTTTGAGCCATTCTGGCACAATTGGATGGTAATGGCGTATCACACTCTCTCCTATTTCAGAAAAACGTTATTTCAATGCTGTGCGTAATTACAGTTTACTGAGAAGGAGTGCCTTGCCGTCTTACTTGCTGTCAAATATTACAGCCTGTTGAGATTTCAATATGACTGGGCAATAAGCTAACATTCCGGTGAATTGTTAATTAGATGCTAAGTGTGCTCTAAGGGCGAGTAATAGGTTAGAGCAATGCAAGGTTAATCAATCGAATGAATCAGGGTTTGGTAATTGAGGAAATTCCGTTGAAGCCTCATTGGTCAAACAAATTCTACATTGATAGCAAATCTAGACTTAATATGCTAAATGTGTCAAATTTGTTGAGGAATACTGAGGATTAAAGGTTGAGTGAGAGAGATAAGGAGGAGGAGGTTTTTAGAAGAAGAAAGGAAAAGAAGAAAGAAGAAGTGAATAGAAGGAAGTAGAAAGCATAAGCAGAGAGAGTCTGCAGTTATATCACATAAAATAAAAGTAGCAAAGCTGGGGCGATTCCATCCTATTTTATATAGTTTATTACGTTATTTAAGGGGATCAACGATCTCCATATCATCTGGCCGTTGCTCAGTGGGCTAAAACCTGTGCAACTCGTTCAGCGGAAATAAATCATATCCACCTAAAGTTAACAGTGGTGCTCACTATAGGGGGCCCATTGATCAACTATTAAAAACTTCATCATTGCACCTATGTCGCAACCAGCTTGCTTTGATGGGGTACTACCTCTGGTTATCAATTTTATCTCAATATGGGGAGCTAAAGCTTGCTTTGGATACCTTGCTTTGGGCGCAAACAGCTCTTTTTCAAGAAAATAAAAATATCACTGGACAGCTCAGCCATGCCTTCCACCAACTGCTTCTGGTAGGTGACCACACCAACCAACTTGTCAAACTCTTGAACAGCACGATGGAGCAGCTTGACTGTGCAGAGCATAAGTTAAATAAGATTGTTAAGGAGGGGGAAATATGCAGTGACAGGCTACCCCCATTTAACCATGATGGTAACATACATGGGTTTTTCAAGCGATTTAAGTTTGCCATAGAGGGGGCTTCTGATATGTGGAAAGCTAAACTGTTGTTATCCGCATTGGATGTTTCAAGTGCTGATCAAGTTACATGTTTTTATTATAAATAGTACTGTAGCTTACCAAGAGGTAAAGGAGACTGTAATTCGCCTGTTTTGGGACAAAGCAAAAATGGCTCAGCACAAGGCGGACTTTTTAACAATATCTTTTCAAAAAGATAGTCTTTAATACAGTTTGCAGAGCGTTTCACTAATGAGGCTCATGTGTTATTGGGTGCAAATGTCTTATCTAGAGAGGATGTGGACATAGCAATTATGGCGGCTATCAAGTCCTACCTCAAATTGCATAATGCTATGGCATACACTCTTCAGGAGGATGTGGAGTTACTCAAAATCATCCATCATTTACGCCGCTTATCCATCACCTTTAGTGCTCCCAATGTGGAGCGGAAGGATCCTGTATCTGCCACTAAAATTCCGGTAAATGAAAGATCCTTAAAATGGGGGCAATCGGTGGTTCACTATTTGGCCACTTAACTCATGGGTGGGTCCTTTACATCCCTATTATGATTAAACTGCTTATCCTTGGGCCCATAATAAACCGTGGCTCAATAGTAGACCTAGACCTTCTGGGGAGATTCAGAGGCGAGTGCTGGTCCCAAACGCTTGTTTATTGTGTGGCCAAAAAGGTCATTATACTTTTAGTTTTCAGGCCAAACCAAGGGTCCACGAAGTATATGATGTCCCTTATGAACAGGGAAAAGGGCGATCAGCATATAGACGGGATGCTCTGCTTCCGCTGATTCAAATGTAATTGTCCCTGATGTTCATCATAAATTACCTTATGTCAGCCCTGGGGCACACTCTGAGGATTTACTATACCAACAGATCCCTTACCACCATTTGGCTTCAAGCTGAGGAAGAGACCCCAATAATGCAGACATGGGGTTCTGCCAAGACATGTATAAGCCATATGCTTGGCAAATCCTTGAGTGGAATGGTACAATCAGTGGTGAATTCTATGCATTTGTCGCAGCTTTGGAGGAGGTGGAGGTGGCGATTCCTGTAGAAAAAAATTGCCCAAGAGTATGCTCATGTTGGAGCAGGTATGCACACTTTTTGGATAATCAAACGCCCTTGAATGTTTATGTATCAAACACCAAGGGTTCTTCTTATTCAGAATGCACATACTATGAAATTTTCGTACAGAATACCAAAATTCAGGCAATCATTAATACAGACGCTCCTGTCAATATAATTTCCACCAAACTTGTGGCCAAGCTTCCGCTGAAGCCAGATGTGGACCATCGAGTAGTGTATGAAACTGTGGGGGCACAGAGTACTGTGTCAGAAGGCGCATATAGCTCATCACCTTTGAGGTTTAAGTCAGCTGGCGCATCCGCTCCAGCAGTGGTGTTGCCTAATGACCACTATGACATGTTGATCGGGGATGCATTTATGCGGCACTTTGGAGCTGTGGTCAATATGGAGGACGAAATCATCAGTATCCTGGGACAACGGATCCCTATCTATTTTACTTCCAGAGGAGTCCCAGATGACCCAATCCGCTCTGGTCAAATTAATCTTTCCTATAGCAATGGTGTGATTCCTGTATGATATCAGCAGATGAAGCAGAAGACACAAACACTTCCAAAACAGATTTATGAGTACAAAGGGATTCCACTATGAGCCGTGAATGCTTTGACTATCCCTTCTGGGCATCAGGTCATAATTGAGACAGAGCTCAAAATTGATATACCAGGAGGTCTGTACGGAGAGGTTGTGGGGCCTTATCAACAATCGCGGCTCAAACCTCATGTGGCTCCTGGGTTACTGTTACCAGGGTAGGGGGAAGTGAAGGTGTTAGTAGCGAATCTGCAAAAGGAGGTGATGAAGGTTCAGCAGCACCAAGTAGTGGCTTACCTGCACCTGGCCCCTATTGATGAGGTCCACCAGGTACACAATTTTGGTTCTTGGGAAGATCTTGACTTGCCTCTAAAAACCACCTTCAGCGTGATGACGGTGGTTCTGCGGGAGGCACTAACTGGTCTATTGGAGGAGCAGAAGAACAGGATGATGGATCTTTTCAAGAAGTATCATAGCAGTTTTGCAACTGATGATCATGACTTGGGTTGCGCTTGCGGGGTCATGCATTGGGTGGACACAGGAGACCACCTCCTTATCAGGTCATGACCTATCCGACGCTCAAAGGCAGCAGAAGAAGTTGTATCTGCAGAAATAGATACATTGGTGGAACAGGGAATGGTGGAACCGTCAAAGAGTCCCTGGGCATCTCCAGTGCTCATTGTCTAAAAGAAAGATGGCTCTAATCAAGTAGTAATCGATCATTGGAAGCTTTACAACCTTAAAAAAAGATTCATACCCGCTTCCACAAATTGACGACGCTTTAGATTGGTTAGGTGGGGCCAAGTATTTCTCTGCTATGGACTTGATATCAGGGTACTGGCAGATTGAGTTGCCAGCGGCGGAACAAGAAAAGTGTGCTATACTTACCTCATAGGGATTGTTCCAGCCTACACGTATACCACAGGGTTTGTGTAATGCCCCTGCTACGTTCCAGCGGGCTATGGACACTATTTTAGGTGACTTAAAGCTGGCTTGTGTTCTTGTCTACCTTGACATTATCAACGTATTTTTACAGACGTTCATGGAGCATCTTGGACACCTGTACCAAGTAATACACTGGCTAGATGATGCTAATATCAAGATGAAGGCCCAAAAGTGCCACTTTTTAAGAAACAATTGTAATACCTCGTCTTTGTGTTAGACTCCAAAGGGCTTAGTCCTCAGCCAGTCAAGGTGGAAGCCATCCGCAAGATGACTTGGCCAAGTAATAAGTGGGACATTCAGGTGTTCTTGGGGATGGTTGTTACTACTGGCGGTTCATTCCCACCTTCAGCTGTATCAGGGCTCCACTCTTTGTGCCACTTAAGAAAAACGCTGTCTTCAACTGGATGGATCAGTGTCAAACTGCTTTTGATTTATTATGAACCGCGTTAGCTAGTGCGCCTGTTTTGCAATACCCCAAGATTGAAAAAGGGTTTATTGTATAAACGGACACTTCACTTTCTGCTGTAGGGGCTGTTTTATCCAAAAAACAATGACGGTGTGGAGCACCTCATTGCATATTGCAGCTGCAGTTTAACTGGGCCTTAACGGAATTACACCGTGACCAAGCGGGAGTGTTTAGTGGTAATATATGCATATAAACAATTCTGGGTCTAACTCCATGGGGTGAAATTCAAAGTGGTAACAGATCATGCCTCCTTGCTCTGGCTACAGAATCTGTGGGAAACTGAAGGTCGGCTCATGCAATGGGCTTTGAAGCTCCAAGCATATGATTTTGAGATCATACATCAGCCAGGGGCAAAGCGTCAGAATGCGGACTGTCTTTTCCAATTACCCATGGTCGCCATTATAGCAGATGTGGCAGACATAATGTACAAGAAATGATTGTGGGAAAATATCATGATGAGCTGCTGCCCCTGATCAAAGTGTTAGATGGGCTTAGGCAGGATACCTTCTTGCGCAATGGGTAATTATATAAGCGGATGGTGGAATTAATGCTGAGTTTCAAAACCCTCTGCCCGGCCTGCAATAATTATGGATGCCCATAAAGCGGTAGGTCATGGAGGGTTGAAAAATACAATGGAGTTCTTGCGATCCTGCTACTATTGGGAGAGTATGCACTACAATGTGCTTGAGACAGTTGGTTGTTGCCATCAGTGCCAAGTGGAAAACCATTCCACCAAAAGACCACCTACCAGCTAGTCAAGCCTCAGTTCGCATGGCATACTGTTTCATTAGACATGGTGGGGCCTCTGTCAACTGGCGCAAACTGCTACAAATATATACTAGTTGCCATCAACCATTTAACCAGATGGGTGGAAGCAAGGGCTATCAAGGATTTGGGGGCTTTCAATACCATCAAGTTTATCCTGGAGTATGTCATACAGCGCCATGGCTGTCCAAAATTTATCCTAACAGACAACGGAATTAATTTCACATCACACATATTGGCCAAGTTGAACAAGCTCATGGAAATCCGTGGGGTCTTAACTACCCCTACCACCCTGAATCTAACGGTATGGTGGAATGGGTCAATGGGACCTTGGTAAATATTCTAAGCAAGCTTGTAAATGAATAGCTGTCATACTGGAGCACCCTTTTATCCACCGCTGTCTTTGCGTACAATATCAGCTACCACTCAGCAACTTGCAAGAGTCCATTTCAATTACTATATGATGACATCCGGCGCTGTCTGCATTGCTTTACTCATGTGTGGAGGATACCGGCGGAGTCAAACCCCACCGTTATTAGTCTGCCTTAACAAATGCGTTGATTATACTCCAAACTAAGGCATATTTCACTAGTCTTGCCAAGAAGATTCAGGATCATGCGGCTGATTAATGTAGACGCAGCAGTCTTCCACAGTTTGGGGTAGGGTAATTGGTCCTGTTTCACGATCAACATGGGTTTGGAAGAAGGAATAAGCTTGCCAGCATATGGAGCAGACCAATTGAGATCATATTGAAGACCGGGGATGATGCATACACCATTAAGGAACCCGCAGGTGGTTGGATAATCAACCAAGTACACGCAAAATTTCTTTGGGCCTACAAGCAATAGGCGCTTATCATCCAGTCAAGGGGGGGTAATGTCAAGATTTCAATATGACTGGGCGATAAGCTAGTGTTCCAGTGAATTGTTAATTAGATGTATAGCGAGCTCTGAGGGCGAATAATAGGTTAGAGCAATGCGAGGTGAATCAATCAAATCAATTAGGGTTCAATATCTGAGGATTTTCCGTTGAAGCCTCGATGGTCAAACAAATTCTATGTTGATAGCAAATCAAACTTTCACTGAGCGAAATGTGCCAAATCCGTTGAGGAATACTGAGGATTAAAGGTTGAGTGAGAGAGAGAAGTAGGAGGAGGTTTTTAGAAGAAGAAAGGAAAAGAAGAAAGAAGAAGTGAATAGGAGGAAGTAGAAAGTGTAAGCAAAGAGAGTCTGCGGTTAGATCATATAAAATAAAAGTAGCGAAGCTGGGGCAATTGCCTCCTATTTTATATAGTTTATTACGTTTATTTAAAGGGACCAACAATCTCCATATTGTTTGGCCGTTGCTCAGTGAGCTAAAACCTGTGCAACTCATTCAGCAGAAATAAGTCATATCTGACAAAAGTTAACACCGCCCTTTCCTATATGGGACCCCCAGTAAAGTGGTTAGTGAACACGCCTCCTTGAAATGGTTACAAAATATAAAAAATCCCACTGGGCGGTTGGATCGCTGGGCTCTAAAGCTCCATCATAAGATATGAAGATTGAGCACTGAGCTGGAACCCGCCATATGAAGGTTGATGGTTTGACTCGGCTGGCTATCCTTCACCTGGATAATAGCGAAGAAGAGCGGCTACATGACCTCCTAATGACCCATGACGCCAGGGAAGACGAGAATGAACCCGTCCAGTAAATGTTAGCCTGACACTCCCACAACACAAAAGTGGAAAGCGGAAAGTTGTATAAGAAAGTAGGAGTGAATTGGTTGCCTTGCCTTTGAACTTCTGAGTAAGTTCTCATGATCAAGGAAGTCCATTTTATGCTAGGGCACAGTGGAGTGCGTTAAACTTATGAGTGGGTGAAGGATTGATACTATTGGGAGGAAAACATGGAGTCTATCATAGAGGTGCTGGATGCCTGCCTACTCTGTAAGAAGAAATCCAGCTACAAACCCAAGTATCAATACCAACCCACCACGCTTCAACAACCGTTACATACAATAAGCTTGGACGTGGTAGGTCTACTACCTCAGACTACCAGAGGAAATCACTATATCCTGGCAAGCATTGATAACTTCATTAAATGGGTTGTAACAGTTGTATTCCTGCCCAGACCTCCAAAGCGACTTCCACCTTCCTCCATCAATATATTTTCACCAGACATTGTTGTCCCCAGGTCCTACTGTGTGACAATGGGAAGAACATAACCTTGTGGATGGTAAAGCTTTTAGCTAATTCCATGGAGACGCAGCAACTGTTCTCAGTCCCCTACAACCCTTCCACAAATTGCACTGCGGAAAGAGCCAATGGAACCCTGGTTTTCATATTACACAAAGATGGCCAGCTCAGATCCTCTACACTGGGATCAACTCTTGTGACCTCATGGCCAACCATATACGCTAACATTGAATTCTTAAAATGTCTCATTTCCACGTTTTATATAATCAGGAACCAGGAGTACCGGCCCTGCTAGCCAAAGATGTCTTCTCTTGTAGGACAGAAGATCATGAAAAAGCCCTGAAAACATTGTCACAACGCATCATCAAGATGCAGTCTAAAGCCATGACTAACCTAGCTACAACAGTCACTAAAGAAGGGGTAGCCACAAATGAGCATAGGAAGCCTCTCCCCTAATCTCAAGTGTCAGACCTGGTGTTGTTACACCACAATCATATAGCTCCCAAAAGTGAGAAGCTTGGGTTTATTAGGGAAAACCCCTTTGTAATCATTTATAAGCGAGGTGATGAGTACTCCATAAAGTCCCTTGTTACAGGAGTTATCATCAACTGAGTCATTGGCAAGATCTTGCGCCTTTATTCTCCCCCAAACACTCTTAAAAGAGGTAATGTCAGACAATTACAAGTCTGATGTTGTGAAAAGAGTATTTCAGATGAAAATGATGATAATATCATCCAAAAGACACTGGCCAATCCTTGGTAGAACCCCTAAAATTAGGGTAATACTTTTGTAAACGTTCCTTGGACCAATAGCACAAGTTTGGTTAGTCAGAATGCACCGATCATGAGGAAAAATCAGAGGAGTCCATCTGAGGTTCCTCCCTGTCCCACTTCTACCTTAATTCAAACACCTAAGAGGAGACACCCCCTTTTATAAGCTTAGAGGGGGTCCCCCAAGGTGCAACTATTTTTCCCCATGGTGATTGGCTCAAATATATCAAATCATTGCCTCATGGACTTGTTCTATCTACTCTCAACCCTACATTGGCTATTCCATTAAGTGAGGTGAGTTTCAAGAGCTTCAATAGGTTGAACACCCATATTTCCTAAATTGTCTCAAAGCTAATAATGAATTATGCCTATCTCGCTTTGAGCCTCAAATTATTTTAAATACTTAGTAGCAATATCATAATAGGATTTGCTTCTTAACCCCCTCGCCATAATTAATAAAACTTACAAGATACTAACCTTTTAGTATAAATTATAAGTATCATTATTTTAAATAGTGGTAAAATACCACTTATTTAGCTCAACAGTTGAGAAAAATGCTTTTTCTGCCATATTATTGAAATCAGGGGATAGTTAGCACCTGTGAGCTTACACTCTGCCCTGATTCCAACTTTCATTTTTGCATAGATTGACCAATAAAATCAACTAGAAATATAAAAATGAATTACTGTAGATGGCTATCAGTAAATTTAGCATAGAGAGGCCAATTGTCATGGAAACAGCAGAAGAAGTTTAGACCAACCTGCCAGTCAGGATGCATAAGCACCCAAAAGAAAGCCAGAATGTCAGAGGCATTGCCAACTGAATTACTTGATATGGAGCTGGGCATTGGGAAATGATGAATTGTTGGTGCATCATAATAGTGAGTATGATCCTGACAATAAACCACAATGAGCCTACTCCTGAAACAGGGGGTCTTGCTGAAGGAGGTGGGATCATGGAGATAGTCTCAATGAGTTCCTCGGCATATGGGGCCATTTTAACTGGGGTGGCAAGGAGACAGATTCTCTCTTGCAATTGGTGGACATAAGGCCACAAGATTCCCATGTATTTCAGCCGGAAGTTCGTGATAACAGGGTTGTAGAGCCAAAAATATTGGACTTGCTGAATCCAATCGACAATGGAGGGGGCCATAGTGACCAAGAGTACTGGTAGAGCCCATCTGGTATATGGGCCAATGGGCCACCAAGGAAACACTATTAGAGATGTGGTCAGAAGAGATAATAAAAATTGTTTGGTTTTTTGGCAAAATTTTATTATAAGGAAATAGTGAAGATTGACCACCAATTTTCTCAGTGCTATGCAACTGATTATATAGTGGTCAATTGGGGTAGCGACAAGCCAGGATTGGGACCCTCAATTTCAACCTAACTGGCAAATTATTCAGGAATGGGTGGGTTTGTTCCTTGGGAATTGACATTGCAAAATTTGGCGGCGGGCTGAGTTGCTGTCAGTTCAACCTCAAACATCCAAACTGAGGCCTGGCTATGTTTCTGACAATTGGTATGATGGCGTTTGGCCCGCCAAGTGACAGGAATACCCCAAGGCCACCCCACATAGGGGCAGGTCCATTTGGTTGGGAACGGGTTTGGGACGCCTAACCTGCCCGTGCTCAGTTGCTGGGCTATTTGTTCAGTCAGTGGCATCACATCAGCCGCAATGTCCAAAGTGCCAACTGGGGGCTTTGAACCCTCATCAATGGTGCCCAATGCTATAGCCTGATTGTCAAGAATGATCCTACAACTTTGGTAGGAAGGTGATTTGTTTGATCAGCATATTGATCAAATTGGAACCGTCAGGCGTTCCAGCTGATACCTCAGTATTCATGCTTTTCTGGCCATTTGAGATTTGGTCATCGGCTAGATTGCCACTCAGATTAGATCTGACCAATTTCAATTTGACAGTCTTGGTGCAGATTTCACTAATTCCCTGTAACAGTTCTGCTGAGGTGAGTGTGGGTACTGGGGGGTGGAATCTGAAGCGGAAGAGCTGTTACCTATCGCTTGTCTACTATATGAGCGAGATTGCCCTGAGTAATTAGAGGTACCGCTATCCTCTTTGGTGTCTTCTTACTTGGGAATGGGAAAATGGCCTGATCAACAGCCAGGGGACGTTCCCTGGGACTTACATTACCCTTTCCTTTAACCAAAGGAAGGGCACCCCCACCGGGAAACTGCACCAGAGCCACATTTTTGTGTGCCTTGGGTAACTTGATAGCCATAATTGTCACGACTTTCAGGGGGAGCCTCAGGGTGAGATATATGGAATGCTTTGACCAGGTCCATGCAATTCGCGCAATCGTGCGCCCTGACCCAACTATTTTTGTAGGCCAGATACCCTTTCCAGGCCACTAGATATTGGATGGAACGTCGCGACTTCTGGGATGCCAGGATAGCCTCTACCTCAGCTTCTTACCCATTATTGACAATGATCTGTTCCAGTTCCACTGGAATTTTACCCTTGAAGGGCAACAACTGGGAAACATGGAAAACAGGGTGCTGCTTCCAATGCACAGGGGAGCTTTAGTCCAAATGCCCTGTTACCCAATACCTCCTCCACTAAATGGGGACCCAAGCATTTACTGGCGAATTAACAGGAAGGGGTTTGAATTCTTAAATGATGGGTATCAAGCATGACATAGGAACCCACCATAAAATCATGACCTGGAAGATGCTTACGATCTGCTATTCACTTGCAGTTGTTTATGGCTTTGGTAAGGTGTTCCCACACTAAATCTTGAGTCGATCTGATATGGGCAGCATGGTCTGCGGCAGCTTGAACCTCAGGCTGCAAGCACGACCTGACCAAAAATTGAAGGATTATAACCTAATGTTGCTTTGTAATGGGAAAACCCCATGGATGCGTGGGTCCCATTATTGTAAGCGAATTGAGCGAGGGGCAAGTCACCAGTCCAAGTATCCTGCGCTGCTGCAGCATAGCAACGCAGGTACTATTGAGGACTTGATTGACCCGCTCAGTCTGTCCATCAGACTGAGGGTGATATGCTGTGGATTGACAGGGGGATATTTTTAGGATTGATAGGAGTTCACTCCAAAACTTCGTGGTAAACTGTGAACCCCAGTCACTGATGATCTCCGGGAAGACTGAACATCGAGAACATATGGAGTACAAAAAGATGGGCAGTTTCTTCCAACGTAATTGTGGAAGTACAAGGTATAAAAAGATAAATTTTCATGAAATGATCCACCACTACCATCACCGCTGTGTACCCATTAAAACAGGGGAGTTCTGTGATAAAATCCACGGACACCAAGGTCCATGGGCCCTCTGCCTGCTGTAAGGGGTGCAGGAGGCCATTTTTTTTGAGTGATCCAACTTGGCCCTAGTGCAAGTAACACAATCAGTAATCCAAGATGGGACCTCTTTTGTCAGACCCACCCAATTAAAGGTTCACTTGATCAAATCAATGCATTTCTTGTTACCAGGATGTACTACTGTGGGGGGATCATGATGTGCATGGAATACCTCTGATTGGAAGGGGGAACCCAAATGTGAGAGTGAAAGTAAATGAGTCCCTCTACTAAGGAGTATAGGGAGTGTTTGTGACTCGAGTGATCCAACTGCTTGACCAACTCCACACCCTCAGGGCAGGCCATTTGACTGTCTAAAACCTGAGCCACTAGTGGGGCAAAGGGAGCCAAAGTGACAGAGGAAACAATGGGGGAACTATCAACATGATCTGAGCAGCAGGAGTTATGGTAATAAGATCCACTTCCTCTAGTTCTGAGGGATAGTGGGCAGGACTGCAGCTTAGGAAATCGGGAAGTACATTGAGCGCACCTTTAATGAATTCATATTTAAAGTTAAAACTGCACAGGTCCTGATAGGTTCAGGCCTGCTGATGCGCCAATTTTTGGGGTTTGCAAAAATACAAAAGGGCCTGGTGATCTGTGCAGACCATTAATTCATGGCGGGCACCCTGCAACAGATACCACCAATGAGTTAATGCCCATGCAACAGGTGCCAATTCTTTGTTGTATATGGCCCAAGGCTTCTCCATGGCTGTGAACTTCAGGGAAAAGTAAGCGACTGGATGTTCAAGACCATCGTGCTCCTGAAGCAATATAGCTCCCACTGCTACTGATGAGGCATTGCATGCAACAATATATGGTTTGGTGGGATGGCGTGTTTCAAATGGACGGAGACACAAACACCTCCTTGATCAATTTAAATGCCTGCTGGCATTTGGGCGTCCAACAAAATGGTACGTTTTTCCCAGTAAGGGGGTGGAGCGGTGCAGCCAACTGGGAAAGTGCTGGGAAAAACTTTTAGGAAGATGATAGTTCCCAAGAAACTCCGAAGTTGTTTCTGCATAGTCAGGGTTGGCCACTCTTGGACTGCATCTAACTTGTTGGGAGGGATTGCATAGCCATCCTTAAGAACCAGGTTCCTGAGGAAAGTAACCTTCTCCTTATAAAACAAACTTGGAAGGTTTGAGGAACAAACCAGCCTTATGCAAGGCGACCACCACCGCTTTCAGGTCAGTAGCATGTTGTTTGGGAGTTGGGGAGTGAACCAGGATATTGTCAATGTATGCAATTGCACAGGTAAACTGGAGGTCACCTAGTACATTGTTGATCATCCGTTGAAATGTTGTGGGAGCATTCATCAGCCCAAAGGGAATTACATGAATTTGAAAAATGCCTTGCTTCATCCAGATCGCTGTTAACAATTTTCATCCCTTCCATTACCTGAATTTGGTTGGAGGTGTTCACCAGATCCAGCTTAGTGAACACACGGGATTTGGCGATTGCCTGGCTGGTTGTCTGCTCCAGAGGCAATGGGTAGGGATCAGAAACTGTTATTTTATTCAAATGACCGTAATCCATGCAGGGACAGAGAGAACCATCCACTTTTTTGGTGAAGACAATGGGGGAAATGACGGGTGAGGTCTTCTTGAACAACCAACCTTTTTTCAACATATCGTCCAACCAGGTATTGAGTGCAACTTCTTCCTCCGCTGTATGGGGATACAACGGACAGTTGATGTTCACCAACTCCATGGTTGTTCAAAACCCACAATTAAACCTAATGTGCTTAGGCAGGCGATCCGCCTTTTCCATGTCAAAGATTCTCCGATAGTGCATTAGGTTTTGGGGAATCTGGCCAGGATTCCCGCAGAAGTAACTAGGGTAGTGATAGAGATGGCTCCTTGGATCTTCTTGAGGTTGTCGATCAAAGGGAATTCTCCCTATAGATGATCATTATTAAATGATAACATATTAGACTCTAAACGAATCTTAACATGTTATTGGTACCACCACCCCACACCTAAGATCACTGGAAACACCAAGTTTGGCATGGCTGAGAAACGGTCGCAGAAGCTGAACTGGTGGATTGAAAAAGGTACCGGTTGGAGAATGACATAAGAGGGCTGGGAAGCAGATGAGGCCACCATCACTGAGGGGCCCACATCCATTTCCAGTTCTAATTGTTGTGCCAACTCAACACTCATGAAGTTCCACGCAGCTCTGGTATCCACCAGGGCTTCAAAGGAGACATGATGCAAGCCAACACTGATATTTATAGGCAATAGGAAATAAGCGAAGTTTTGTTTATTTGAAGATTCAACTGACTCATTTGCGACTGAAGAAATAACTTTCATATTGGGGGCAAGATTGGGGTCCTTTGCCAGAGTGAAGATTGGAAGTACAAGGGTGGGGAAATGACTTCCTCCATCTGGGCTTAAACAGATTCATTAATAGGTAACTCTGTATCCGCCAACTCAGACTTGGGGGTTAAAGCAAGATTGGTACCCAAATCTTCCGCTAATTTGGAGATAGGCGCGGCATCTGCATCTACTTTAGTAACCCAATCAAGAAATTCCCTTTCTGATAATGGGTAATATGATGGGGTAAGGCGTTGATGGTGGTTGCAGTGGCACATATTTGATCTACTGATCCTTGGATGGTGGACCAGTCCTTGTGATGAGCAGAACCTGAATCCAAGCCCAATCTAAAGACTGCCTGAAGCATATCAATAGAGAGACCTGACGTGGGAGCCAGCTCACAAAAGGTAAAAATAAAAAAAAAACCAAGCTAGGGGCTTTGGCCATGGCATAGACCAGTCTAAACAGGTGGTTCAATTGTGACACAGAAGGTTTTAGGACCGCAATATGACAGCCATCAATGGGGTGGAGTCTCCTGCTTGTGAGGAAGAGCGCAAAAGACCTCTCACCCAACGTCAGGCATCCTCATCCACAGCATCTAACAACGCAAGCCCTTGTTAGGCATGGAAAACGCGGAAGCATTATTAAGCACAATTGCTGTACGCATTTGCACCTCAGCAAGTGCGTCAAGAACTTGATTGGCAATCTCAGGAGGGGACACTAAAACTTCCCTCCAGGCTAATGGAAGGAGGAGGAGATGCAATCCGCGCAGCTTGGGTGGATTAAAGGAGATTTACCAAGGTAGTGTGGATGCTTCTCCCAAAGTCAGAAAGTGACCAAACAAACAACAAACAGCAGGCTACTGATTTCACATTCATTTGGTAAAGGGTAACCACTGCAGCGCCCAGTTCGAAGAACAAGGCGGAAGTGGCTGGAAATAATGGTTGGTCGATTATGTCATGGAAAAGGCAGAAGAAGTTTAGACCACCTGCCAGTCAGGATGCATAAGCACCCAAAAAACAAGCCAGAATGCCAGAGGCATTGCTGACCAAATGACTTGATATGGAGCTGGCATTGGGAAATGATGAATTGTTGGTGCATCACAATAGTGAGCATGATCCTGACAATAAACCACAATGAGCCTACTCCTGACACAGGGGGTCTTGCTGCAGGGGGTGGGATCATGGAGATAGTCTCAATGAGTTCCTCGGCATATGGGGCCATTTTAACTGGGGTGGCAAGGAGACAGATTCTCTCTTGCAATTGGTGGACATAAGGCCACAAGATTCCCATGTATTGCAGCTGGAAGTTCGTGATAACAGGGTTGTAGAGCCAAAAATATTGGACTTGCTGAATCCAATCGACAATGGAGGGGGCCATAGTGACCAAGAGTACTGGTAGAGCCCATCCGGTATATGAACCAATGGGCCACTAAGGAAACACTATTAGAGATGTGGTCAGAAGAGATAATAAAAATTGTTTGGTTTTTTGGCAAAAATTTATTGAAAGGTAATGAAGAAAATTGACCAACAATTTTCTCAGTGCTATGCAACTGATTGTATAGTGGTCAATTGGGGTAGCGACAAGCCAGGATTGGGACCCTCAATTTCAACCTAACTGGCAAATTATTCAGGAATGGGTTGGTTTGTTCCTTGGAACTAACATTGCAAAATTTGGCGGTGGCTTGAGTTGCTGCTGGTTTGACCTCAAACATCCAAACTGAGGCTCAGCTACATTTCCAATGGTTGGCATGATGGCGTTTGGCCCAACAAGTGATGGGAATCCCCCAAGGCCACCCCACATAGGGGCAGGTCCATTTGGTTGGGAATGGGTTCAGGACGCCCAACCTGCCTGCACTCAGTCGCTGGGCCATTCATTTGGTCAGTGGCATCACATCAGCTGCAATGCATGAATTGCTAACAGGGGGCTTCAAACCCTCATCGATGGTGCCTGATGCTATAGCCTGATTGTCAAGGATGATCCCCAACAACTTTGGTAGGAAGGTGATTTGTTTGATCGGCATATCGATCAAATTGGAACTGTCAAGCATTCTGGCTGATACCTCAGTCTTCATGCCTTTCTGGCCATTTAAGATTCAGGCATTGGCCAGATTGCCACTCAGATTAAATCTGACCTATTTCAATTTAACAATCTTTTGCAGATTTCTCTAATTCCCCATAACAGTTCTGCTGAGGTGAGTGTGGGTACTGGGGGTGGGATCCAAAGCGAAAGAGCTGTTACCCATTGCTCATCTACTACATGAGTGAGATCACCCTGAGTAATGAGAGGTACCACCATCCTCTTTGGTGTCTTCTTACTCAGGAATGGGAAAATGGCCCAATCAATAGCCAGAGGTTGTTCCCCAGGACTTACATCAATAAGATGGACTAGATTTAATATAATGGATTATTATAGTTGGCAATCAGTAGATTTAGCATAGATTGGCCAATAAAATTAGCTAGATTCAATATAAAAATAGGAAAAAATAACCTCCTTTAAAAAGTCACTGAAAAGTATAAAATAATTGCGATTTTGGAATTTACTTAATAAAACACATTCACTGACTGATTGACTGCCTGATGTACTGACTGACATCTTAAAACTTCAAGTCTGATAGGCTCAATCTATTTGGGTGATTGATTGAGAAAATTGAAAATATTAGTTAATAATTCACCAAATTGCTCACTTGAAACTAATTGAGTCTAATAGGTTCAAGCTATTTAGGCAAGTGGGTGAGAATTTGTGAAATTTTATCAAACAATCTACAAAAATGCTCACCCAAAACTAAACAAAGATCAATGTCAGAGTTTTTAAATAAATTATTTTAGATTATTAGGTAGAGTTGGGATAACCAACTCAAGCATAGTGTTGGTACAGCCTTTGGGCTATCAGTGCAAGCTTTATAAATAAACCCAAGCAACGCTGGGTAAATCCACTGTTAGAAATTATGTTTTATCTTATCTTTTTTACCTTTAACCAGACTAAGCCACAGCAACTTGTAACCAGTACAGCTAGTACTCAATAAAATCCTTTTTGAAGTTAACGTCATATTTTAAACTACCTTATAATACCCTTTATAATATATACTAAGCACTGTATGTTGCAAGTTGCTTATAATCTACACTTGGACCTAATTCACTCTAAGCTCTAAACTTGTGAGAAAATTTTTATAATTCAGGTTTTTTATGGCGCTGACTTCAAAAAGGGTTTATTGTTTATTATAATTTCTTGATTATTTCATACTTTCTAGTGCTTCTTTAAAAGGTTCTTTTCACCTTAAATTTTTTGAGGACAGTTCTTTCCCCAAAAAAATTAAGCAGGCTCCTAATATATTAAAAAATTTTGTAACTTTTTTTAAAGGGTTTTCTTTTTTCCCATTTGTATAAAAATCACTATCTATATATAGTTTTTTATATGATCACTATTTTGATATAAAAATATTGTATATATATTATATTTTTGAGGGTTTTTCTTTCCGCTTAGAGTCACTTTTTGAGCAATTTTATTTAAAAAAAGTAAGTAAACAACTTCCAATCAAACGCCAGCCACTCCCATTAAATCCCCAATGACATCAGATTTGCCACCATCAGCTCCAGTGTGGTGCAGCGGCAAAACCCTGCCCAGCGTTTTCCATCTGGCAGGAAAATGCGCTTGGACTGGTTTATCCAGTCCCATTAAGTCCTTGGGTCAGTTTATCTGCTCAAGGATCTCGCCATCCACCTGGCATGTACCCAGGCGGTGCCTCAAAGCCCACTCATTCTCCCCTGCTCCCAGCTCCGTTTTGGCCTTCAGGTCAAATATGGGAAATTGTTCCCATATGAGGAACAAGCAATTACTGACTTGGCCCAGGCGGTGATGCTGCCAGCCAGGTTCATAGAATTCCACCCCTTTAAGGGTTATTTTGACCTTAGCTTTACCTGTGAAGCCAACGCCGCCACTGTGGCCACTGTGCCCCTGATATTCAAGGGCACCCCCATACCAACAACACGCACTTAGGTCCCCACTGACACCACCATGGTAGTCCAGTTTGCAGGGTTGCCCACACATCTCCCCCCTGCAGTACTCCATCAGGAGTTGATGGAAGGTTTGGCCGCATATGGCTCCAACCCCATCCTTCAGTTTGTGGTCCCTAATGGGGCTGCTCGCCTAGATGGGCCTCAGGCATTTGCCACAATTAGCCCAAAATTTTTAAAAATTGCGTTGTCACTTCTACCCCGTGTCATCATACCCTCTTCCCCTGACCACCCATCCTGGGCCTATGTCGAGGGTGGGAGGACAATCTATCCCTCCTGCTTTGAGTTAGATCACTTGAAGCGTAAATGCCCCTCAAAAGCAGCTTCCTCAGACCCAGCACTGTCATCACATGGCCCCCACTTATCCCAGCACCCCACTGCTTTTCCAGCATGGGGTACAATCCTACCCCCTCACCCAAAGCCTACTGCTGCTCTGGTGCCTGCTGCAGCCAACCAGCCCCTTCCTCAGGCCAGTGCCACTTGCACCTCATTAAATTAGGAAATGGCTTGGACTAATGTTGGTTCCCACGTTATCCTGTATTTGCCAGCCACACCACTTCAATTTGCTGATCCCAATTTTGATTTTGATTTGAGCCCATGGTCCTCATTGGCTGAAACTGATGAGATGGGTACTTTAATTGGAGCCTTGCAGCTCGCATATGATGAATTTATCCAGGTATAGAATTCCAAACTGGTCACTCAATGGTTTTATGCCCCCCAACTGGACGCCTTGAAGTTCCGCTCAGACCACCAGCTTGCTGTCATGGCAGCTGCCCACCCTGATGTAAACACCATATGTGAGATGGAAAAGTCATCAGTAGTAGCGCTAGCCACAGAACTCCCACCTCACATCATCAAGCCATCCACATCTGTGCCACACAAACTGACCCTTCTGTTTTCCCACAAACACACTAAGGAAGCCATTCAGAGAGTGGTTTCTGCCTCACAGGCAAACCCAAGAGTCACCCGCGCCTCTGTAGCTTCACTGTCCCAGCTCCCTGCCCTCAACATTAAGGCAGAGACCACCATTTCCAGATACATTGGCGACTTACTGTTCTATGGTGTTTTCCTCAACCAGCCAATCATTAGCGTCCTCGCTCCCCATGTTGCTGATCACCCCACCCCTTTTCTCTCCTCATTGTCCCGTGCTCTTGCCAAAGAGGAGCATGGTACTGAGGATGAGCCCCCAAAGCCCCCCTCCCCATCCGCCTTGGTAGGTTGAGCGCCTTGGCGCTGTCTTACCTGGTAGGTTGGTGTCTCAATTATTATGTTTCACCCGTTAATTTTGAGCAGTCGTTTTCTTTCAGTTCAAGTGATTAGTTCATTCAGTTTTTCACTCGTTGAGCTTTGGTAATGTCTGTCCCCTGGTTGGCATGCCTCATAATAAATTTAAGATATTATATTTTCCAGGGGAGGATACCACAGTGGTAGAATATGGACCCTTTACCACTGCCTCCCCAAGTTTGATCCTGGTAGAGGAACTTTAGGTAGGGGATGATTATGACTGGGTTGGGTTTGCACACAATGCTCCAACCAAGATAGCAGTTAGCAAAGGCAGTTCATGGAATTCCTGGCCTATCATACGCCATGCATAGAGGTTTTCTGGGGTTTATCCTCCTTTACCATTTTCTTCTCTTCCCTTCATTGGTGTGGTATCATCCTCAGGTCAGCCCACCTCAAATAAAATTTTATAGATTTAAAATTTAAAACACATTATATATTTTTCCATAAACAATCATGCTAATAATTAATTTCTATAAACTAGTTAATTCATAATAGTCAATCTATACTACATTTACGGAACACCATCTACAATAAATCATTTAAAAAATTTATTGATTTTATTGGTCTAATTATGCAAAAATGATAAGCCTTTATAAGGTTTTTAAGCTCATCATGGCATGATCTCTTGCTTGCCTGGATCTTGAACATACCCCCTGCCATAGAAAATATATCATGCCAAAAGTTATTAAAAGCTATTGCTTTGCCAATGCCAGAATTAAGTTTATCCATCAATGTAATAGTTACACAAGTGAAATCCATCGCTTCTAGTCCATAACTATATACATACTAAATTACTGGTTAGATAATCGACCAATCCTTACAAAGCTCTTTAGTATTTATCCCAGATAGCCTACTAAAAATAAGCCTGCTTGAACCTCAAAGGGAAAACTAGGCAATAAATGTCTTCATACTTTCAAAACTTTGGTATGTGGTTCACATCCTACTACTGAGCCCAGGCTTTTAAGTAAAATCAAGTCGCTCATCTGCACCTTCCTGTGGTTTAAGGATCACATGGCGCCAATTAAACTGGATGTTCTGTTCAAACCCAAATGCGAAGGGGGTATGGGACTACTCAAATTATGAGGTACACTCAGACCAGATTTGGCAAAAGCTTTTTCAGATTTGCAGTCACATATATGCTGCTCAGCGCTAGTATGGGGCATCAACTGGGCCAAATTTAAGGGATCCCAGAAACAATCATGTCATGATCCCTTATAGAGTAGATGCTGCATAACCGCTGACTAAATTTTAAAAGCCACCAACTCCACTATTGGAGACTATGCAACAGGGCAGTGAGGCTGGGCGGGTGGTCATTCACACATATGCCATTAACTGAGGATAAAATATGTTGGGACCTCAAAGACAAGCGGGCAGCAATGGCCGTGGCTATGACGTGGGAGGAACAGAGCCAAATTGGGAATTAATTAGTTGACAAAGAAATTCAAATTCTTTCTAATAATTTGCTGATTACTATTGGGGAATACCCCCTGAAAGCACCGCCAAAACCACCCTCTTACCCCTGAATCCTTAATGACTGGGCAGTGGAAGGTCATGACACCAACTATAATCTTAAGAAATTGGTATGGCGCCAATAATAAGCTAGTGCCTTCAGCCAATGGTTCACTACCTGAGGATTTTACACTGAGAAATAAAAACAGGTAAACTCTGCAGCCCAGGTCACCCCTATTAGGACTGCCTGGTGTGCACAGAACCTGTGGCAGACATTTTCCACGGTTGTTTCAAATGCAGTATATTTAAAAAAATTTGTCAATTATAAGACTACTGCTATCTGGAAAACAACAGCCGCCGGATATACACCCCTTTAAAGACCTCTTTTTCATAAAGATGCTTAGAAATCAGCTTATTATCTCCAAGACTTCCTCTGCCATTATTGTATATGGGTCATAATCTCAGCAATTATGACCAAAAACTGAGCCACAAGAGCCCCCATTACATGGGATTGTTGTGGAAGACAATTTGGCTTTCCACTGACCATCTCAAACAGATCTCTAAATATTTTCACCTGATACCTGGATGTTTTTGAGACTCAAAATTGGCTTTTGCACCCATATTGCTCAATGAACGTGATGAGACCACATTTATAATGAAGAAGAAATGGCATGTAAGCCTGATGTTGCTCAAACTATGTCTCAAAGAGGTAATTGCTGACCAGGAATGGTCAGCAATGCTACCCAATTAGTGGCAACTGTTCCCAGTTTTTTCTCACCATCCAAAATTCCTCTTACTGCCATCCATCTTTCCTTATTTCATTATATAACTCCTTAAATAAATTAGATTATATTAAATCAAATTTATTTAAGGTGGGCTGATTTGGTGATGTTACTTCACTGATTTACAGGGGAAATTGAATTTAATGGGAAAGGTGGATAAACCCCAGAAAACCTCCATGTGTGGCATATGATAGGCCAGGAACTCCATGGGCAACCTTACTATTCTCTATCTCAGTTTGGGGCATTGGTGCACAATGCCAACACAGTCATAATCATCCCCTATCCAAAGTTCATCTACTAGGATTAAACTCAGGAGGCAGTGGTCATTGAGTTTATACTCTACCACTGGGGTACTCTCCCTGAATTTCTTTAATAAAGATAAGGAGGATTAAAAAACTAATCCTTAAAAAAGTATGTTGGGACCTAAGTTGGAGCATCCTCCTTTTCTAAAAAATAAAAAGATCTGAATTGGTTCAGTGGCTTCAGTGTTATGAAATATCAAACATAGGAAAAAAATATATACAGATGATGTAAGTCTGGGGCAGGAACCTCTCCGTTTAGATTGGGAGTAATTCTTGTTCTGCTCAAACAAGGTTGGAAGCTGGCACCTAAACCTCTCATCTCACAGGGCGATTTGGCCCATGTGGTGGATGAGAGGTGAGTCATGGCATGCCCCTAAAAGTTGCAGTGCCCCTACCAGCGTTATCCTTCATTAAGCTGGCTGAAAGTATGTGGTGGGTTTGCTGGGATGTGGTTAAATTATAAAAAGCACTCTAACCTGTTAAGGTCCCATCATTGTATCATGCTACACCCATCCCCAACAGGTATGAGCGGTCAACCCATTCTTAACCAACTGGGCCCAGCCTTATATGGCCTAGCCCTGAGCGCTACCTGCCAGCCACCTAAAACGTTGCTGTCATCATAAAATGAATGTGAGCAACAAAAAAATAAATTTGAGTAATGAGCCAAAAAGATTGGCTAATCAGTCTAAACTCAAGTCAATTGAAATTTAGATTTGTCATACTAATTTGCCATATTGTCGCAAGTTAATTCCTAATGGCAGTTGCACATGCATTACAATTTTCCTCAGTGAGCTTATAAGAAACGGTCTATGACAGGTACAAAAGTTGCTCCACTTCTTATCTTTCACCCCTTTAAGTTAAAATAAAAATTTAAATAAACCAGAAAATTTTGGCTTTAAATATTTCATTAAAATAAAAGGGGTGATGTTCCCCAGTCTTAGCACCCCCTGGCTGGTCCTCATGACTATTTTCTCATGTTTAACATGTCAATTTAGACAGCTGTGCCCATGGCATATGGCTTGGGTTTTGGGTGGCAACTCACCTGGAGCTTCAGGCCGGTCTAATCATCATTATCAGCAAGCTCCCTGACACTAAAAGTTACTTAAGGATCCATAGGCTGTGTCAGATTCTGGTGTTTTACCCAAAAATAAACCCTTCAACAACCAACAGATCAGTCTGATTATCCTCCAAAACTCAAGCTAATACTCTAATTCTCAACTAAAAGACAAATGCTAATATACATCTTGGGCTGATTATCTCAACATCAATATAATTCAAAAATTCTATAAAATCTTGGGCCAAATATCCTTGCACATTCAGGCTGATTATACATACTGCAAAACTCGGCATTTAGTCCTGACTAATTGGAAACAATATCAACTATTCAGCTTAAGAAATCGTCCTGGGATCAACTTAAAGATATCGCTTAAAAATCACATGGACAAACAGACATCATTCGTTCATAATCAATTTTCTGCCCTATGGTAAAATTTGTATGTTTGTACTTATAATCAGCACAATAACACTTGGACATGGACCGCCCAAATGAGAGTACCTAATGCTATTAGATAGACCTGCTGACTTCCCAATTAGGGGTGCATCATTTACTTTAATTGATGCCAAAATTTTCAGAAGTTGTATTTTGTCAGCAGTTTGACAAAACTGAAATCAGAATGATCCTAGGACAATTTTGCACGTTTCTATTGTCATTTTATCCATGAAATCTTCCCAAATGTGAAATTAATTTTGCCACCAGAAGTCCTAGAAAGTGGTCAAAATTGTATCAGTTCAAGGGCTGAACTGAGGTGTAGAATAATCTGTGGTTTTGCGTGCTCAAAATGTGTCCAGTAGATGCTCTAGAGGTATAAATGCTGGTGCCTGGCCTAATGAATAAGCATCCAAAGATATAGTCTAAATATAGATATATTTTATTTGATCACTTTCTTTGGTTTAGTACCAGAAGTTTTTTTTAAGAGTGTTGACAAGCTGGAATTGCCAAATCTAAAGCTTTTATCTTTATTTGCCTTGGTAGAAGTTCCAAAATATGAAGGGAAAAATGAGCCCAAATTGACCAAAAGAGTTGGATTAATTCAAATAATCCCAGTGAGCTTTTTTATGGTCAAAGTACCGTAAGATACTGGCTAAAACAAGGATTTTTTTGGCTGAACTTCATCCTGTAAAGCGTTCAGGATCTATTTTTTCAAGCGATCAATCCTTGGGCTCTGAAAGGGTGCCCATACAATTTTAACTTTACTTTCCCAGGAAACGTTTCCAATTAATTAAGTAGAATAGAAAAAAGAGACATAGAGTTAGCTCTGTCAGGACCATCATCAGAGAAGTGTCTAGATGTTCCAGGAGGGCCGGGGTACCCAGGATGTCCTTTAACTCCTTGACTATGCCCTTGAACAGATAAGCTTGCTACTTATTGTTGCAACTCATGTACTATTTTTCAATAAGAATGCACGTTAATTTCAGAACAGAATATTATTAATTAATTTGAATGTCATATAGTTGATTAAACATATTATAAATTTAAATATTAAACTATAATAGTTGTCTGAATAATTTTATAAATAGTTAGCGAATCCTTCATACAGCAAAGTAAGTTATCCTTGGATTTCATTTATATAACTGGGGAAAGCTGACCAGAGGATGGACATTACCAGTTCTTGAACAAGCTAAAGCTTAAAAATAAAAAATAATAAGGTAAAAATGAGACAGATGAATTCGCTTGAACTGATGCAATATTTAAATAAAACACACCCAAGTCAGAAGTGGAAACCACTATACATCCATATAGGTGGGTGAAGGAGGATAAGGAGTCTCTTCTTCCTCATCTGTTGTGGACATGTAGCGGAACAAAGATGATAGCATTGATGTGGGGATCATGGAAATGGGAGTCAATAAATAAAAATGGGTTCTTGCAACTCAATGTATGTGATGAGGAGGGTGCAAATATAATCTGTAAGTTCTTTTTTGCCTCAATGATTACTTTAGGTAGAGTGACGATGGTTGAAAAGCTGTTTCAGGTAATGCAGGTCTTTGGGCCAAATTTTGTGACTTCCATAACTTTTTATACTGCTGAATTTGCCACCTGATAGTATCAGAGATAATCTTTTTTCTGATTTGGAAGCATGGTACTAGCTAGGATAGAAGGTGGCAGGCCCATAGCCAGTACTGAAATTAATAATGCAACGGCTTTATGGGTTGGGTGACATTTGGGGGAGGCAACTGCCTCTTCATCTAGTTGTTGGTCACTTTTGATGGGGTGGCATCAGGGTGAGGCACATAATGGCACTTTGGGAATTGGGCCACATAATCAGTATTGAGGTACATTTCAAATGGAGGGCCCAGCTATTTAGATTCAGGGATAAGCTCGTAGGATTCATCAACCTCAACCAAATAATCCCATAATTTTGGCTGAATTTGATTGGATTATTTGCATATGAGTTATCTGTTGTACTTGGCTGGGAGGATTTTTTATAACTTTCTTTAGTCCATTCTGGTTCCTGATTGGTGGGTTCCTGAGAAGAGTCTTCATTAAAGTAATTTTTGGTTGGTTGATTTAGTGGTTGCTGTGGCTATCACTTTGGGAGGGGGAAGGATAGTTCAACATTTGAAAACTGTTATTCAATCAACTATGGGATACTCATGCAAAGAGTCAGGTGTGGATGCCATGTCTCATGAGATGGAGGGTAGCGCCATCCAGAATGGTCCATTTTAAAACAGGTAGGGCAAATGGTGCGCCCTCCATCCACTTGAGCTTAAAAAGGAAGGTCTGGGTCAGAGTAGATAATGGTTTGGGGAGTTGAATGGCTATTTACATTGATACTGGACAAATAATTGCAGAGGCGCGGGGGCCTACAAGGTGATTTGATCCATTGGGAACCACGAATTGTACTATGGGATCAGAACCATATTCTGATAATTCAGAAATATTTTTATTCATTAAATCTTGGGTGGTAGGTGGGTAGAGAGGCCTGCAAACTGAACCACAAGTGTGGTATCAGTGGGCAAATGGGTATGAGTAGTTGGTAGGAGGTGCCCTGGAACACCAGGGGGATGGTAGCTGCTACTGCAGCATCAGCTTCACTTGAGAAGCCAAGATCAAAAAATCCCTTTAAGGGGCAGAAGTTGATGAAGCCTGCAGGCTGCATAACAACATGGGCTAATTTGATGATAGATTTATCTGAATAGGGGAACAACTTGTAATATTCAACCCAAGGGCTAAATTGCATGTTTCTCCAGGGGAGCACAAGGGGGAAACGTGGCACCGCCTGGGTCAACCAAGATGTAAAGCTAAGTCCTTAGGTGGTACATAGCGTCCTGAAGGATTTGGAGGGCTAGCTGAGCCAGCCTGAGCACTTTTTGGCAATGGCTGAAAAACATTAGGAGGTAGCGCACCACTGCCCTACATGGGGGCAGTGGGGTCAAATGCATTGACATAGGTAACTTGAATAGGGTGACAACAAATGGAGCTGTTTTTACTAAATTTCAAACTAAAATTTGACCAGAAGTGAGCAAATTGAGAACAAGAAGCCATATCCTTGGATCTCATTAATATGCTGACAATTATCTGTTATTGCTATTCTGTAAGCCTAAATAAAGTTAGAGCCACTTGATAAAATTTAAGCATGTTGGTATGCAAAAAATATAATCTAAATTATCAAGAGTGTTCATGATGATCTTTTTCTGCTTGGCGTAACTTTCTGAGAAAATTATACAGAAAAAGGTAAATCTTGATCACCTGTTATAGTTTTTCTTCAATGTCCTCATATTCCCCGCTGGCTGCCCCAGTGTGGGACAGTGGCGAAAATCCCCCGCTATTTTCCATCTGACAAGAAAATGCGCTTGGACTGGCTTTCCCAGTCATACCAAACCCCTGGGACAATTCATTCCTCCCAAGAATCTCGACTTCCACCTTACTTGAACCCAAGTGATGCCCCGTTGCCCTCTGGTGCTCCACAGAGCAACATGCATTTCAGCCTTAGGGTCAAATATGGGAAACTTTTCCTTTACCACGATCAAGCTATTATTAAAATGGCCCAGGCAGTGATGCATACTGCCACATTTATTGACTTCCGCCCCTATAAGAGGCATTTTGATCTCAGCTTCACCTGTGAAGCTGATGCCAGCACTGCGTCAACTGTGCCCCTGGTTTTCCAGGGTACCCCTCTCCCCACAACTTGGACCCAAATCACAGCAGATATCACTTTAATTGTTCAGTTTGCTGGTTTGCCCACCCACTTCCCCATGAGGAGCTCCACCAGGAGCTGATGGAAGGTTTGGCAGCCTATGGCTCCAACCCTATCTTGCAATTTGTGGTCCCAAATGAGGTCATACGCCTTGCTGGGCCTCAGGCATATACCACAATCAGCCCTGTATTAAATAAAATTGCCTTGTCAATTCCCCCTCATGCTGTCATTTCCTCTGCCCCTGACCATTCATTATGGGCCTGCGTCAAGGGCGGACAGACGATCTGTCCATCCTCTTTTGAGTTGGACCACTTTAAATGCAAGTGCCCATCCCTAGCTGCTTCCAAAAGCTCTGATTTTTCATCCGCCAGCTTCCAATCTGCTGCCCACCCCATGCCAGCTTTGTGATGGGGTACAATTTTACCTCCCCTCCCCCAAATCCTGTTGCTGCAGCAGCGCCAACAGCCACCAATCAGCCTCCTCCTCGCCCCAGTGCCACAAATGCTCCATCCAATAAAACACAAGATTGAAACCCAGTTCAATCCCATGCATCCTCCAATAAACCAATCAAACCACAGGAATATGCCAACTCCCCAATTTAAGTCAACTAAAATCCGTGTGACCTATTGGCTGAAAATAACAAATCTGGGAATAAAATTGAGAACCACAATATACAAATCGAGCAGTTTGTGTATATTGATGATAGCAAGGAACTACCCCCTCAATTATACACCACCAGTAAAATGATGAAATGTTCCAAGGTGACCACCAGCTGGCTGTTGAAGCAATGACCAAGCTAGATTGTCGCCCTTTCTGCAAAGTTGCCTCCAAATTAGTGGCAATGTTTGCAGGAGGAATTCCTCCTCCCAATATTCCCTTCAAAGCCAATAAGTTACAAAAAGATATGCTGATTAAAGCCCACAAAGAAGCCAATGATTCCATTCAGCACATGGCAGAGGTAGCGTGGAAACCAAAACAAATATCACCTGCACCAATATTGCCACTTTCAAAAAACTACCAGATGCACACATAAAAGCTGAACTAGCTTTAACAAACTACATCAGAACCCATATATAGCAGATGTCTTAATACCACACTAATCTTCAGAAATATAGCTCCACATCCCAATGACGCCCTGATGCCCCTGCTCTCTGCCATAGCCCGTGCCATGCTTTGGGATGAAGACATCACTGAGGATGAGCCCCTGACCCTCCCTCCCCTTCCGCCATGATGGGATAAGTGGTTCCTGCTGTCCCACCTGGTTGTTTGAGTTTGCATTATGTGTGTGTGTCATCCACTCATTTTGAGCGGTTTGTGAATTTTTATTTAGTGAGGATTTAATTTTAGGTTTTTGTTTTGGTAATTTCCGTCTCCTGGATGGCTTACCTTAGTTATATAAAAGAAATCAAGAGGCTTTACCTTATTGTTCTTTGACTAACAATTAGTGTGACTCTGCTAATAAAGCTATTCTATGAACCTACTACTTTAATACTTTTTACATATTATTGAGGGATGTCAATCATCATATTGCTCTACCATTGCAGTTAGTGGCCAAAAACAGACTTCCTATAGTCCTCAGGATCCTCAACTAAACAGGAATGTGTCAGTTTTATAAAGTATCTACTCCAGAACAGACACTGAGTATGTTGGCAGCATTAACTAATAGAGGTTAACTTAAAGTTTATGCATCCTTCCAGATGGCTCAAAATGGATGCTGAAGGGCTATCACAAATTAACAATATTGGCTTTGCGCTCTCTTAGCAACAAGCTGGGAGTAAATGATTGGCTACTCAAAGGTGCATTCAGGACAACTTGGTTTGAAACTTAACCTTATCTAGAGGTTCAGAGATTCTTAGCAATCTTCAATAGGTTGGAGATATTTCATTCTTAGAGAAATAGACTTCAAATTAAAATAAATATAGATTGTAAAAGTATTTTATCAAGAAAAAAAGTTAGTACTATATAAAATACTAAGGGAAAATTGGGAATGTGATGAGTGATAGGCGAATACCATGTATGAGGGTAAAAAGAGATTCAAGGATGCAGAAAGCAACTGTACAGTCCAGGTTCAGAGCTGGAGGAGATCAGGTTTCTTTGTTGAAGGCTGAAATGAGATAAAGTAATACACTGTTAAATGGGTTCCATTATCTGTTATTATAATGCTAATAGGTAATAAGTCAAAATATGTGATGTAAGAAGGTTAATGGGGTGAGTAGAGGAGTTAAACTCTAAATATATCCTTGGCCCTATATTGGGATAAACAGCAACTCAGTTCAGGCATTCTTCACTATTTTATCAGCCAATGGAGCATTAATGGAGCATTTTATTCATTGTTTGTTAGTTCATGAACTCAGCATTGTTATATGAAATTGTTTAGAGCTTGAAAGTATAAAGTAGACTGTTTTTGGGCGTTAAGCCCAATAAAACATCAGTAGATAAATTATAAAAAATTGAGCCTTGACCCCAAAAAATATTATATAATAAATATAAACATATGTCAAAAGTGTTATTAGTAAAGTTGACAAGAATTAAGGTAATTGATATATCAAAATCTTAAGGCTTCACTTAAATTAAGGTGAAGTCCAACATAACCCTCTACAAGCATAGACTGGGGGTGAAAATTATTTCTCCAGAGTCATCCAATTTCATCAGGGTCTCAACCTACCAGAGTTGGGCTGGATGTGATAATCCAAGGTAGTCAGATTAGGTGTCTTCCTGATGAGAAAGAGTTGGGGTGCATTATTTTAATATGTATGCAATTAGTAGTAGGACAGATATAGTATAAATTTCATTTGCCTGGAAAACATGAACTTGAAGAGGCAGGGATCCCAAGGTTTGGTTAGTCCACTCAGTTTAGAAATGACTGTCAGGATTCTCCTTATGCAAGGTGGAAGCCTTGTCCCAGGGAGAAGATCACATACATCAGAACGCAGGACTTGATTTCCAAGCTGCACAAGTGGGCCAAAAAGTCCTGGATTAAGGTTCATTTCCACGTCCTCATTTTAGGCTTCGTTTTTAGATATTACCTGATTTACTTGAAATTTGATAAATAAGCCTCTTAATTCTATTCTTGATTATTTTACCTAATTGTGAGGCCACATTATACAGCTCTATCATCGGTGTCCTGAGGATCATAATATCTTGACCAGATGATCATTCTAGAATCTAGCAAATTAGACCTCTATCCTAGACTATTGTAAAAATTTCTACTTAAGGTTAGTAATAATTTAACTAATGCTACAAAACTATTATCAGGAGATCAAGGAGCTTAAAGGACCTTCCTGGTGGGACGAGATGATTGACAAACCACTTATTATTCAATATTTATTGATCAATCACTCCTTGCAATTCCCAGTGAATCTAGATTACCCTTTTACTTTCAACAGTACTATAGTAAGTACTGTCTTATTTAAATAATGTACTTTTTAGGAAATAGTTTAGTTATCTTATTTTTACATCTAAATATTTATCTTATTCTAATAAAAAAAGTTTCATCTATCACTGCGTCTTACAAAGCCCCTTCTCTCTCGCTGAATTTAATAGAGAAAGCCTCTAACAATCATCTAACATGTTAGGCTTCCCCAGTGCTAGCACCTGTAAGCGCAATAGGCATATACCCAACAATTAAAACCTTAGTTTTGGCGTTAGGATGAAAGATCTGACTGTGGGAATAAAAGGTAGTCAGTGTGGTTAAGTCATAAAATAAAGACAGCATTGAAAATCTTGTTGTGTTACACATCCTTGTCAAGATATTTGGTAGCACCAACTTGGGAGTTGAGGTAGACAAGGTATAAAGTACCGTTGATCCTGAGAGATGAGAGTGCTGAGGCATTTGAGTTTGCTGTTTTGTTGGCAAAACAGCAAGAAGCGTCAGCATAGGTAAGGAAGGTAAGTGCAGCGGCATCTTATTAAGTGAGTTGGATTTTATCAGGAGGAGACTTCAGCTCAGGTTTAGAATTAAACTCAACTTCTATTATAGTATGGTTTGAGTTTTCTGGATGGCTAAATTTTGGGAAGCTCTCGCGCTTTATTTTCAGGCTCCTTTACAGATCAAGTTCTACTGCTTGCTCATTTTTTAAAGTGTTTTCATCAATTGAATAGGTACTTAACTCGGCTGGCCCAAGAAAATTTGGAGGGTTTTTATACCTCAGAAGAGGATAATAATTTTGACGCTAAAGAATTTAATTCAATTGGGCCAAATGAGCAGCTGTGAGCTCAGCGTCAGGAATAATATGGCAAGGCAATCCTTTAGTCCATCTGCTCCATTTAGCTCGTTGAGAGGTTCTGTATCAACCAAAAATGAAACTTAAGATTTTCTTGAACTTTACCGTCAGTAATATCTTATTCATTGGCTGTAACAAGTCCAATATTTCTTAAATATCTTTATTAAAAGAGACTGGAGATGGCGGCAAGAATCTTCTTGGTTCAGCTGAGATAGGCCAATTTTTAGTAACTTATCTTAGGTTTTTTCCAAGATAGGTGGTTAGATCTGGCGGCGCTCTCTCTGGAGTTGCTTTAGCATCAGAATAAAAGTATTATGATTTGTAGCATCAAAAACATATCTAATCCTCCCACTACCGATTCATCATTTTCAAAATTCACAGTCAACATCTAAAATTCATTCAGTATCATCTTTAGCCTAATCCTTAAATTATAACAAGCTGTTTTTAACAATATTACACACCATGAACACATTTGATTTCACATCTCACTTTTTTCATTGTTGTTGTCATCATTTCTATTTGTGCATGGCTCAAATTGTCCTGAGTACTTGTGACATCCAGGTAGTTTTAAGCTCAGTAAAAATCCCACCAGTAGACCAAGTTCACACCTGCAAGGTAGAGGGGCTTCTACTTTATCCTATTTTTTCTTCTTTTTTGTCCTAAGGGTGATCAACATATTTACAGTGGCAACTTGGAGTGCTTTTGTATTAAGCACCAGATTTTAGCTTTGCACTCTCTTGGAAACAAGCCAAGGGTAAATTATTATATAAAAAGAGGAGGCTCTTGGAAGGACGTTTTGGTTAGAACTTAACATTCTATAGAGGTTCAGAGGTTCCTAGCAATACTCAGTATGCTGTAAATATTTTATTTCTAAACAATTGGACCTAAATTAAAGCTATATATAGATTGTAAAAAGTACTTTATTAATGAACAGGTAGCACTAAACTACCAAGGAAAAATCAGGAATGTGATGAGTGATAGACGAATAACATTTGTGAGGGTAGGAGGGGATTTAGAAAACAGGAGGCAATGACACAGTCTGTTTTAAAGTTGGAGTAGTTCAAGATTTCTTGTTGAAGGCTGGGCTAAGATAAAAAAATGTTTACACATTTAAATAATTTCATTATCTGTTATTATGAAGCCGATAGGTGATTTAGAGAATATGTGGCATAAGGTGGTTAATGGATTATTTAGGGTGTTAACCACTAAATACATCCTCAGGCCTATATCAGGATGACTAGTAACTTGGCTCAGGCATTTTTTCCTATCTCATCAGACAGTAGATCATTAATTGGGCGATTTTTTATAGTTTGATAGGTCTTAAAATCAGTGTCTCTATTGTAAAATGCTTAGTGCTTGAAGAGTAAAACTATTAGTAATTTTTGGGCGTTATGCCTGCTAAAACATTATTAGATAAAATACAATAATAACACCAGGCCTTAACTCTGATTAAAATTTGAATAGTAACTATAAACCAATGCTAATAGTACTAATAGTAAAGTCAACGTTGATCAAAGAGATTGATAACTTAACCTAAAGTCAAGGTTTCATCTAAATTAAGGCAAAGTCTGACAAACAACTGAGAAAGCCAAAAATTTTCTATATGGCTGATTATGATCATGAAAATAAGCTCCTAAAAATATGGAAGTTCCTAGAAGACTTTGAAGCGCCAATAGATCTCCAGAATATACCTTTGTTTAAAAATTTTGTTTATAAATTTTTAGTCTTTGAAAGTTCACTTGTATTACCCCATTCGAGGATCAGTTTCTAGGGTGGTCTTAAGGATTTAAAGCATGCAGAGGATAAAAGAAGCTCACAATTACGCTGGAAAACTTTGGATTACATGAAACATGTATGGACTTTTGCAGTATACAGGTGATCTAATGAAACCAATGTCAATATTTGTGTAACCGGGTATTATGCTTGCCAAGACTTTGGTAATTCACCAAGTACTCAGAAACATCTGAACCATATATTAGCAACTAAACTATTTGATATGATGGGCATTAACTTCATGAGCCCCTTAAATTTGCAGCCAATGGATTAAAGTATACCTTAGTAGCTATCTATTTCAGCTATTGGCCTGCTGCCAAGGCATTTCCCACACTGATGCAACCAAAAAGCCCAGTTCCTATACAAGGAGATATTTGATATTTTAAGAAAGTCCTGCCTTATCTTGACTGACCAAATATCCCATTTCAAAAAAAGGTGATTGAAGGAATGATGGCTCAGGTATGCATCTGGAACTATAAGTTTAGAGACCCAGACTCTCTGTCTGGATTGTAAAAATTTCTACAGTGGTGCAATAGATTGCCAAAAGCTCCAGTAGAGCCCTTGAAAAGTTGAGCGAAATTTTAATATATAGTTGATTTTAGTGGGTCTTTGCTCTGGCCCTAAAGGTTGTCCCTCCATACCCCCTGTTCAACTTCTTCCTTATTGGAAAATATTGAGGGGATCTTCAGAAGTTACCCTAGATCAGGAGCCACAAGCAAGACTCCAAGACTCATCCTACCCACAATCTGGTAACCCCCCACCCTGAAATGGTTGAAAACTGCCCTGAAACTCAGAAATCCTTTAATAATATAAGGAAAGTTAGATTGGGTTACCTATTATGATGCTATGGATAATGGATAATTAATTCAAATCATTCAATCTTTCTTGAGATATATATATTAAATAAACAATGGGGATGGACCCATGTAGTGTAATATGAAATATTTGATCTTACTAAATATAATCAAAAATTGGATTTATCATGTTACTTTACATACCAATCTAGGGATTCAACTATCAAACTTTAACAGGGTATAAGAATCTAATAAGAACACTTCCAACCCATGATGTGCTTCCTAGGTCAACCAATTAAGAGTAAGGAAATATAGCCCAATTCAGGCTAATTTTAAGCCACTCTGATCTCCTCTTTATCCTCACTATAAAGACAACAGCCCATCCTAAGGTCTGTTGTCAGTTCAAATTCTATTTTCAAGCCATTTTTATAAAGTTCTTGCATTTCCAATTGTTCTTTATAGACTATTGCTGGTGAAAATATCTCCAGCGTCTCTTCTATTATCCAGAAATTCATTTCACCATACATGTTCTGGCTCTGAAGTTAATAGAGTAGGCACTATAATCCATTAATCCAGCAGCTCACTGCATCCTAGTGGAAATTGTGAAGATTTATTCTCCCAATTTATATCTAAAATCTTCTGCACACAAAAGCCACCTTTATACTCAAGATTTTCCCCCATCAATCCGCCACTGGATCAGCGTGATCTGGACAAGAAGGAGCTTTCTAACATGATGTCTCCAGCTTACCCTTAATGATTAAGGAAAGTCTTCCAGTCCAACCCAAATTGGGTTCCTAGTGTCCTATCAACTGGAGCACCCATCTTTGGGTCCATCTACCCCATTTTATTTCAACAAATTTGCATGATTCCCTGACACCTTTACCAAGCCTGAGCGGCAGTTCAATTTAACCCATCAAGTGCAGAATAATTTACCTAGCTCTCCCAGCCTATTAGATAAGAAGTTTCAATTTGATTTTGCAGATATGTTGACTTAAATTACAGTTCATATCTCATAGTGATTTTGGTAACTATCAGCAGCCTCAAAAGCAAACATGAGCATCTTAGGACATTTGATAATGTCTAAAACTGAAAGCCAAGGAGTTGTCCTCTAGGTCTCCCACCCTCAGGGTTGCCTCAGGCTTGACTTGAGGTTGCTCCCATTACAGCATTTAAAACTTTTAAACTTTTGATTTCCTCACAGGAAATCTATAATATCCCTCTTGAAAGCATTAGGACAGTGGTGCCAATGGTATTCAGCGCCTTCAAATGGGATGTAACACCCATACTGGTAGCCCAGTATTCTTTTAATCAGCCAAATACATTTAAGAAATCCATTACAATAGCATAAAATCCACAGTGGAATGGTTTAATTAATTGGATAAAACCATAATCTGATGCATATTATGAATGGAGTTTCATTACCAACCCTTAAAATAGCCCAAATACTTACATGAAAACTCTGATCATACTCAACTAATGTCCACAGTAATTTAGTATATGCTTACAAGTTATTGTTTTGGAGAAAATTTCAGCCTAATCTATTGTCTAAGCAACTTTACCAGTCATCTTCCATCAACTTACCAACTTGCTTAATCTGACCCTGAGAAATTAATATGGAATTATGTCCATCATGTAAAGAGAAACTATAATAGTCATCTCAAAACCCTCCAGGTCTTTAAAGTGGATTATCTTGTCCTTCTATGCCAGAATACTTATGAGTTCTTACTCTAAGATTAATCACCATTGCTTAAAAGGTCTATTTAATTATCTCAAAAAATTTTCCTTGTAAGAACTATGTTGCAATTTTGATATGACTGGATGATAGCTATGGGATAGCTGGGCGGGATCTGCCAAGCATAGTATCAGTTACAATTATTCTAGTGCCTTGAGATGAGGCAATATTGGGATATAATGGGTCTTTATTGGATGTAATGAGTTTATTGGATCACCTCTATATAAGGCAATAGGCAATAAGATGATATTGTTATTTGACAGATATGAAGTAAATCACCTACAGATAGGGAGACATAGGATTAATAATAATAAGTCAAATTTGAGGAGAATTGGTGGAATAGAATAACCCAAGCAATGAGAAATAGTATTGCCTGAAGCTGACATATATAAGCGAAATGGGCGATTGAGAGAGGAGGTTTATTAGTGCAGATGAGATGGGACAGCAAAAAGTAGCTGTATTTATAATAATAAATAAAAGAACCGGTTGGGGCAATTGCTCCTATTTTTAGTATATTTTCAAGTGTTTAAAAAGGACTGACAATCCTCACATTGTCCATCTGTTGCTCAGTGGGTTCAACCTGTGTGAATAACCTGATGGATCCTAGTGATACCATTCGAAATTATAACAAACTATAACCTAAAGACTCTCTACTGAGTGCATTATAAATCTATAATCAGTGGCAACGTCTCAAATTATACCAATATTAAAAAATAGGGGAGTGCTGTATAGTTTCCAATTTGCTAATATTTGACAAATCATCCTAGCCATTTGAAATATAATCAACTTTATCCTGAGTTCTTCTAACAATCTTAGACTACGCTAGGCTCTGAAAACCCACTAAAAATGAGTATAAAAATTCATTATTAGTTTTCCAATAAAGTGACAGGTTATAGAGCTTGAATATACTTTGCATTTTATTCATTTAATTTAAAAATCTTTTCCTTGGGTGTTTATTCCAATAACTTACCCAAGGTGAAAGATGATGTCCTCCAAAGTGATGACCTGAAGACTCCAGATATTTAGACCGCCACACCTGCAAACTATTGAGGAATCTGCTACATCCACCACAATGCATCAGAAGCCTATTATTGCCATAAATTCAAAGTACTTATTGGCTTACAAATTACTACATGAGAGATCAAATTTAAAGATTGGTTAAATATATGGTTGTAGTGTCGTGAGAGCTTGGGAATCCTGAATTAATCACAATGATAGAGATTGGGTTACACCTTAGACTTTAGTATTATTGGTCATATGGGTCATTATTGGTTGGCATTTGCAGTTGGGAATTTGGCCCAAAATATTATAGAAAGTGTATTGAGGATAAATTTTATTACACAAAAATAGAGAACAGAAGGTTGACAGAATTTTTGATATTATACCAAAATTGAACTAAGGCTTTTCATCCTTGATAATATAAAATATTCAATGGAAATTGAATTTAATGGTCTTAAAGTAATCTTATAAAAATAAATAAATGGGATACAGGGATATGACAAGGGAGGAAATGTCCGCCAATGAAATAAGCAATTTTGGTAGTTTCACAACATTCCTCATATACATTTTCATGCTGATTTTCTGGGATTTAGAGTTGAGTAAATTAATAAAATTAAGGTTAAATACCCTACTTTGAAATTCGGAGGTCTTATATTGCTCATTATATTCTGTTTCATTTGATTGACTCAATTCTGTGAAACTTATTGAGAGGTTATTTAAGTTAAGTTGGTGGAAATTTTGTCTCATAATGGTAAAATAATAGGGTTGGGATGGTTTTTAAATCTAAATTTAAGTTTATAAGTCGTGTTGAGGTTGATTTCCAAAAAGCTTGATTGGAGTGACAGGTGGCAAATGTAGTTTTCTCAATTGATTCTTTGGCCATGCCCCATTAGCATTATTAGGAAAGAGAAAAATTTGTTGTAAACTTGGGCTCTTCATATGACACCAAGGATTAAGTACATGGTTATTCATTCTTTGGTGCAACCTTGTTTAGCAAAATAATGTCAATCACAATCAGAGCTCTATGCTCTTCTTGGGAACCACAATTAATGGAATCCCCTTGGCAGCTGAGATAGCAAATAAGCCCATTAGCAAGTCCCTTTTATATTTTAGCTCTTAATAGAGTGTTCAAAAGCTTGAGGTAATTGGTAAGGCATTTGTTTTTGTTTTAGTATCATTGATGTAAAGGTGGTGTTGCCCCTAGTTTTATAAAGGAACATCGTCTTCATTCTGCTTTTATTTTCTTCAAACTTTTGGACTAGTTGCAAGTTCTTCTTTTTTTGTAATCCTGTGAGTGCTCAAAATTTGGAATTATTTTAGAACTCTGGCTCATAGGTAAAAGTTGAGTTTAAAACAGGTTGATATTAGATTACTGTGGTGTGGTTGTAATTGATGTGCAACGGTTTGAACCTCAATTTCTTTAGCTGCACCAATGATTATTCACAAAGGTTGCAAAAATTCCAAGTTCCTAATGGCTTAATGGAAGCTTAACAATGGGAAGTAATCATGATCAAAGATGACAGCATCAATGGATTATAAGTTTCCAGAAATTTCAACAAGTAAATCAAACACTTGGCCAAACCAGGGCTGTTGAGAACTGCTGACCAATAGAAAAACAAATTTAGTTTGAGGGATATACTTTTTAGCCAATGTTAAAAGTGAATTTATTAGTGACAATGTTGGAAGAAGAGATGGAATATAATATAATTGGAAAAGTATAGCTGGAAAAAGATCTAAAATGTGGGGGTCACTCAAAATTAGTAAGAAGAGTCTTAAGTTTAATATTAACATTTTTGAGTCAAGTAAGGCCAATAGTTTGATGTAAGACTTGACATAAGGCAGGGCTCACTATTTTGTATTAATTACAAGGGTCACTGGAATAATGTTGTCCTTCAGATTATTAATAGATGAAATTCCCTTGGGTTGGTAGGGAATTTTTGGTTGTGTTGGGGCTGATTGCTGAGGAGGCTTGAGAGGATATTGCAGGGGAAAAGTTTTTGGAATTAGATGATTAGGTTGGTCTGGAAGTTTTGAATTACACTTCCAATGGGGCAGGTTGTATCTCAAAGTTACACTGGGCAGATTCTCCAAAAATGCAATGAAGTAAATAAGAAAATACAGGTTAAACTCGACCTCATTTTTATTTTAAAAAAGAGGAAATATTTATTGGCTTTTTTACAGTTCATAATCTATCAGAGTGAATTAATCTCTGCGTGATTGAATCTTCAATCAGTTGATCAGGATCTGATTGATCATTGACTTTGATAGATTGCAATAGATTTCTCACTCCTTCTGGTGATGTTGGGGGAATTGAGGAAGGGGATTTCTTTGGAGATATGCGAATTTGGTGAAATCCTGACACTTCCCCCTCAAGATTTGATTGTGGTGGAGGATGACTTCTTAAAAACCTAGGATGAATACAATTTACCACAATACCAGTATCAGTATGAACAATTGAACATTATAATCCTTTTTGTAATATAACTCTATAAGGACCAGACCAATTAGTTCCCAGCTTTTCAGTCCATCCACCTGGCCAAGAATGATAATACATAACATAATCTCCAATCTGATATTCAGGTAAGACTGGTTTATATTGATTGCTTCGTAGAGTCTCTCTTCAAGTGGTGGTTTTTAATTAAATTCATTGCTTGAGCCTGGAGGTGGATAATCTCATCAGCCAAATTTCTCATAACTAAATCGGAATTTTCTGGGATGCTTTCTTCAAGGATAGTCTGAACACTAGAAGGGACTGAAGGATCCCGCCCATATATACACTTAAATGAGGACATCTTGATAATGCGGTGATAGCTTATCTGATAAGCAAACAAGGCACTAGGTAAATAAAAATCCACCAAGTCAATCAGTCAAGGCCATTTTCCTTAAAATTGAGACCAAGGTTCCATTAACTCGTTCAATGGCCCCATTTGTGGATGGATTATATGGGACAACAAATCGCTGAGTAGTGTTAAACAATTTTGATAACTTCTGTATAAGCTGCGAGGTGAAATTAGTCCCATTATCTAACATAAGGACTTAGGGACATCCATGTTGGGAAATAATATGCTGATATAGGAATAAGGCTGTAGTCTTAGTCAAAGGGGTAGCAATTGAAATGGCCTCACCCATTTGGTCAAATGGTCAACGGCCATAATGATATACTGATAACCATGTACTCCTCGAGGAAAAGGCCCTACAACATCAATGCTGACTACTTTGAACGCCTTAGTTGGGGAAATGACTTGATGTTGATAAGTAGGGTTGGTGGTTCCATGACGTTTGCAAGTAAGACATAAGTCAAGAGTCTCCCAAATGAACTTGGTCATGTTGTTCCAATAGTATTGAGTCTTCAAAATTTTTTGAGTTTTCTTTAAGACGCTATGACTGACTTGTTCATGACCTTCCATTACAGCGTGAAACCTGTAGTTGGGATGTAGGAAGGGCAACCACTTAGACTTGACTTTCTTATACAAAGCTCCATCTTGAATCATAGTATCCTTGGTAATTGGTTTTAGATATGCTTGATCCTCTTCAGTCTCTTGATTCCATAATTACAGTCATCCAATAAGATCATACAAGCGCTCTTCTTTTTCTGGTTCCAAGGTCAGAATAGGTAGTTGGGATAACTCATCCACATTTTGATGCTGAGCTCCTGAGCGATGAACAATGGAAAAATTGTAATTTTGCAATCATAAAGCCCAACGGGCCAACCTCCCATCAGGATCCTTCATATTCTGCAGCCATTGTAAGGAGGAATGGTCAGTAATAACGATGAAATGGGTACCATATAAAAAGGGCCAAAAATGCTTGATGGCCAAAATTACTGCCAAACATTCCCACTCAGTAACGCTATAAATTTGTTCAGCCTTTGACAAAGTTTTGCTATAGTAAGCAACAGGATGATCCTTATTTTCTTCATCACACTAAGATAAAATAGCCCCAATAGCGACATTGCTTGCATCTGTATGTAGAAAGAAATGCTTATCAAACTGGGGGAGAATTAGAACAGGAGCCTTCATCAAGGCGGTACGCAGAGAATTGAAAGTCTGTTATTGAGCTGATCCCCACTCAAAAGACACTCCTTTTTGCAATAGTAAAAAAAAGGGTTCAGCCATATCAGCAAAGTTGGGAATAAATTACCAATAATACCCAACCATACTGAGAAAGACTTGAATATCCCGTAAAGAAGAGGGAGAATGAATCTGTTGGATGGCTTGAACTTTGTCCGCAAGGGGTTGAATCTTTTAGCTGAAACCTGATGTCCTAAGAAGTCCATTTCATTTTGAAAGAATGAGCACTTATAGGGCTTTAGATATAAGGAAGAGCCCCAAATTTGGCTAAATACTTCTTTTTAAATGGTTTAAATGCTCAGTAAAGGTTTTGGAAAACATGGTAATGTCATCAAGATATACCAGAACACAAGTGAGCTTTAAATCCCGGAGCATACTGTCCATGGCCCTTTGGAAAGTTGTGGGGGCATTGCTTAGGCCTTGAGGCATGCAAGTTGGTTCAAACAACCCTTCACTCAATATCAGGGCACACTTGGCACGATCTTCTGAGACAGTTCGATTTGCCAATATCCACTGGCTAAGTCCATGGCCGAAAAATAGGTGGATCCAGCCAACAATCTAAGAGAATCATCAATCCTAGGTAAGGGATAACAGTCCCATCAGGTAATAGCATTCAATTGATGATAATCCATCATGACTCGATGAGAACCATCTTTCTTCTTAACCAACAACAATGGGGATGCCCAGGAACTATTGAAGGGTTTCAATATTCCAGCCTCCAGCAATTGATTCAACTCCTTAGTAACCTGGGCTTCTTCTACTTTGGATTTATGATAGGGCTTTTCACAGATAGGAAGGTGATTACCAGTTTCAACAGTGTGCACTACACCTTTCATCTTCCCAAAATCGTAAGTATTCCTAGCAAAAATGTCAGAATAATCATCCAATAATTAAAGAACTTGTTTCTCCTATTTTTTAGAGAGATGTTTACCAATAGCAGGTCCCACAGTAAGGTTTTTTCTGATCACTCTCTCAATACAAAGTCTTGTAAACTCCCAAAGGATTTAACATTATAGATACAAGATAAGGGTAACAGCTTGACATAAGCAATTGGGCGCTCTCAATCTACTGGTTTTGGTACATCAGTAAGGTTCGCTAGTAAGACAGATAAAGAGCATGAATAAGCATAATCCATTATTCCAGGACAAGGCAAGAGTTCTTTGGCAGAAGGATTGACAGTGCCCTGGGCTTGTAGCAAATGCCCCTTGGGAATCAAAAAGTGCAAAGAAGTATTAATGATCACTTGTGATTTTGGTGGAATAACTAATTTCTCAGGAGAAAAAATAGGCATTCCCTCTTCAATATCAGCCATAGTAGGAGGTAATTTTACATGAGGACCTTCAACCTGATACTGAAGTGGATAAGACCTTTTAGTTCTTCTAGCAGACATAACCGACGTCAAGTGGAAGCATGATCAGATAAAAGTAAAGGAACTTGATACCCCAAGGGAGACAATGACGAGTCAGGGTATTTGATAATTCCATCAAATTCTCATAAAAATTGAGTTCCCAAGAGTAGGACATAACTCAAAGTATCAAGCACAATCGCTGGAATGGTAAAGGTTAATTTCCCAATTTTCAGAGGAAGGGATGAAAAAGCTCCAATAGACCGAGTACTCTGAGGGCCAGCGGGTGCCATATTCTTCATAATGAGAAATATCAGGGGTTAATTTGATCTGTTTGACCATGGAGGAGACAACATTCACTGGGGATCCAGTATCTATGATAGCCTTGGAATTGATTTGATTTACTTAGAAATTAATTTGGGTAATGGTGATTCCAAACTGAGAGGATAATGCCAATAAGAAGGGCAAGGAATAAGAAGAATGGTCATCTTTATTACACTCAATTGAACTTTTCTGCTCTTGCTGCGCACTCACATCATTATCAAGGTGAAGAATCTTATCGTCTTATCTCTTTTTTCATCAGCTTCCTTTTTTAAAACAATGATCCTCGGTATGAAAGCAGCGATGACAGTAATTACACTAGATTGCTCTAGTGTTCTCAGGCATGGCAAAGACTTTGGGACAACTAGGTCTAGGAGACTCATAAATTTGGGGTTTTTGGAGAATTGAGGGGGAAACTCCAATAAGGCCTCCTTAATATCCAAAATACTTTGGAAATTCTTTTTGACACTGATTAGATAAATTTGCATTTGCGTCCTAGTAGTAAAGGCTGACAGAACTGCGGTTATTGCATTGTCCAAGTTTAGCTGACCACAGGCTACAAGAGTTTGAGCTTCCTGATAGAACTGATGAGCAAAGTCCTTAATAGATTCATTTTGGTGGGGCTGTATATCCATAAAGTCCTGTTTTTGCGAAGATAGGGTCTGCTCATTTCCAAATTCTTTGATCAATTATTTTTTGACTTGAGCCCAAGTAGAGCAAGTCATTAAGTGGGGAACCATAATATATTGAGCCAATCAAGTAAGGCAATTAGGCAAGTAATTCATCTTTTGGTGATCCGTGGCCTCACTTAATGCCTTTTCATACAAATATAGAAAGGTGATAATGCTGCCTTCCCCTGGTGAATATTTGTCCTTGAATACTGGCTTGAAAATCAGTGGAGCATTGGTAGTCAAAACATGCACTCCAGGTTGTTCAGATTGAGTAGACACATAAGAGGCAGATTCTAAAGCTTGAGAAGAAACTGAGGGTAAGGACCAACAGCTTACATCCAAATTTTGTTAATCCGTCGATTCAGGTCTGCATGCCCTACTTTCTCATCTAGTTGGCGAGAGATAGCTCAAAAATCTGTTCCTGTTGTGCATTGTACTTGAGTTCCAGAGTCTCGATTTTCGCTTGGAGAAGTTCCCCTTTTGATTCACAAGCATGTAATAAGATATCAGTGTCCTTGGCCCACTTTCCCAAATTGATCAATTCATCGGACAAGGACTGCAGAATCAAAAGGGGGTCAATTGGTACCCCATCAGGGGTTAGGTTGCATTCTTTGGCCACCTTAGAGAATTGTTCACATAAGTAGATCATCACGTTCATGAGAGAGTTAATTTGCTGATAAGATCCTGAATGACCATCAACGCCTGGAAGTCCACAAGGTCTATCTGCACCTGGGGGTCCACGGGGCCCATTTACACCAGGATGACCCATATTTCCAGAGGTTTTCTCTACTTCATTGACTCAGAACTGAATTCCTGAGTACAATTGTTCCTATTGAAAAAGATGGGTTCTAATTTCTTCCTCAATTGATTGACTATGCTCAGAGAGTTGGGAAACACCCTCTCCATTCCTTCTGGATCTCTTGAACCTTTTTTGAAAACTTTACATCAATAAAATTTGATATCCCATGATCAAACTGAATGAGCTGCTGTTGTACCTCATTGAGTAAAGTTCGATTATCAATAATAGCATCACAATTAACTTGGCTAACTTGGAGGTTGACTTGAAAAACTCAGAAATATAATTATTCAAGGATTGGAGTCCTTCTAGTAAATAGAGCATCCCTTGATGGTTCATTCCAACTACAGGTAGCAAGTGGTATAATGTAGGATGTACAAGTTGTTGTAGATATTGGTCAGAGCCAATCCCTGGCATTTGAGAGGTTTGCAGCACTTCTCACAATATAAAAGGTACTGCATTCAATTGAGATTGGGTAGAACGTGTTCCAGGGATTAGAGCCCCTTCAAGTAATTGATTGATGATATTTTGCAAGGCCTCATATGGCATTTGAAAATCTGAGGAAAAACTTAAGTTAGGATTATAGAATTCCAAGTTGGCCCAAAATTCCAACCTGGAGGGTAATCTTGGGATTTGGGCTCTAATTGAAGGGACCCATCATAAAATACTGCCTTGCTCTTGATCTTGAGCCTTGTTAGGCGAAAATTGAGAATCCATGGCGATAGATGTGGTCACAGGTGCATAACTCAGAGAGCCCCTGTAGTGAGCACCAGTTTGGAAGTTTTTACTACACTTCCAATGGGGCAGGTTGTATCTTGAAGTTACACTGGGCAGATTCTCCAATAATGAAATGAAGTAAATAAGAAAATACAGGTTAAACTTGAACTCATTTTTATTTTTGAAAAGAGGAAATATTTATTGGCTTTTTTACAGTTCATAATCTATCAGAATGAATTAATCTCTGTGCAATCGAATCTTCAATCAGTTGATCAGGATCCAATTGATCATTAACTTTAATAGATTGTGATAGATTGCTCACTCCTTTCAATGATGTTGGGGGAATTGAGGAAGGGGATTTTTTGGAGATATGCAAATTTGGTGAAATCCCAACAGTTGGGTTCAGGTGAGAGGTGCAGTCATGACTTTTTTTATGATGGTGTGAGTTTGTGGTTGTAAGTTTTTAATTCTCATTCATTTTGCTTTTTGCTTAATAAAAATAAGGTAAAGTAATTTGTGGGTAATTGATTAGATGTGGGGATCTTTGTCATAATATTTTTGGAGACTTTTTGGGGTTTGGGAATCTTCCTTGATTCTTCAGATAAATTTATAATCCTAATTCTCTTCATGATTTGGGGGTAGCAGTAGGGCACATATCTATTTTATTTTTTTAGCAGTGTATTTTTCCAAAGGTAAGAATAACTAGTCATCATTATATTACAGATCATTGTTCATATATTAAATTTTGTTACATTAGTTTCCAAATCAGGGTGTCTTTGACCATTGGGAGAGCTTTAATTTGGGTACAAGGGTAATAAACTGGCAAGCCAGATGGGGTAAGTTGGCAGGCTTTGAAGTAGGTTATATGGCCAGAGTTGCTGCTCACCTCAATAAGGGCAGTGAATACCTGGATTAAATACCTAACATCGAGTGCTTGGGAGTTATTTGACAATACAGGTTGAACAAATCGACACATAGTGACTTAGAATCCAGATTCTGAATCCTGAGTTGAAATACCCATGAATTTTCAAGTTGAGGTTGGCTCAGAACTAGGGTTATTTCCATCCTGAGACATTCTTTAAGCTCAAAAGAGACTAAATTATAGCCTGTGGAGGGCTTACTGAAGGGCGACAATAAATTGTTGATCTGAATCATTCTGACCCTCACTTTATAGTTTTGAAGCTTCTCAGCCATTTAAGCCTCATGACTTACCTGTATTCCTGTACTACAATTGATAAATCTGGTGCAAGGGCATCAGAATTAAAACACACAGGATAATCATGCATAGAAAAAAACACTGTTTGATGACAGTAGCCTGGATCAAAAACAACACAAAATTTTTTTAAATAAGAGAGCTTTTATTAATCAAGTAGTTGAAGCCATTGTAGTATCTGGTACTGCCAGTGACTAGGCTTTCAAAAATAATCTTTTTAGTAGTCTCTCTCAACTTTATAAGGAAAAAATCCCCTTGTAATTGGCATTCATCTAAATTTATGACTGTTCTACTAGCGTTCTCATTGGTGCTTTCATTATACTAAGCAGCACTCCAGAATTGGCAGACTAAGGTGGTGATATCCAAATTTGGCCAAAAAAGTAAAAAAAACAAGAGCTTGAAGTATTTCCCAGAAATTGTAATCTACTAACCATAGTCAAATAAATGGCGGATGTCCCTTATAATTATAAAAACCCTATTAATGATGGGTTTACGCTAGCACATGGGCAAAGTAGATGAATACACCAAAATAAATTGCAGGCAATAGGATAATCGAGGCACAGCATTGATAGCCAATAAGTTTTAGGGAATGAGAGATGTGCCAGCATAGAATGAGGAATCAAATATCAGTAACCCAATCTGTTAGGCTTTTACATATAAAAACGAGGCCCACATGCCAAGGTAAGTACACTAGCTAAATTGAATCCACTTTCTCATTATTAGTTAAAGTATGCCATTAATTATAAAAATAACATATCCAGATAGGGAAAACTTTTCTTTCTCGTTGCAAACACTTTTGCAACCCATTCAATTCAAGACTAAATCTAGTTTGATAATCTCATAGAGGGGATTAGTCTGCGCCCATGTCTGGGAGCAGTTGGGCAAGCAAGGCAAGAGGAGCAGGCGGAAGGCCCGCGGCCTCTAACATTCAAAAACGGCCCAGAGAATCTGGCGGAATAGAAAAAAATCTAAAAAAACTGGCGGTCACAATTTCCCCAGAGATACTCATGTGGCAGCACGATGCAACCAGTACATCAACACGCCACATTCCCAGCACTTTCGTCGGTGAAATTTGGAGTCCGTGTGTATCTGGACATCCAAAAAATGGCCCTATGGGAAAAATTTTGTGAAGATGTACACAAGATTTTCCCGACCGCGGTGTACGTGGCACCTCACTCCATGTTGCGCGGTTGGCTGGACCTAGGTTTCAAAAACAAAATAGCAGCAGATGAGGCTGCAGCGGTGTGCATAGTGATAGACCTCCCCGAAGGGCAATGGGTCATTGAAACTAAATGCACCAGATGGACAAAATCAAACCAAATTTTCCTCACATTTGACTTTTTGCCTACTACAGTAAAACGTGACATTTTGGAGCAACACCTGAAAGATGGTCTCACCATATATGGCAAAATACAATCTTTTGAAATGCAACAATTCACGCTGATGCCACACCTGTGCACTGGCAAAGCCATCGCAGTTCTGACCCCAACTGAGGAGATCATGAAGGACCTAACCCAGATCCCACACTCCACCTTTATTGATATCACAGGGCACACCACCCACCCATTCCGGGTAACCGTGGACAGCGCGCCCCCCATTTGCACCCACTGTGATGTGTTTGGCCATAAGGCGCACGCATGCCCCATCAAAGAGGGCGTCACATTCCAAGAGCACCCCTTGGCGGCCATGGCCAGTGGGGAGGCGCACTATGAACCAACTGCAAGCACCAAGGAGGCTTTCCCGTGGGGAGCACAAGGCTGCTACCTATTGGTAAAGCCCATCTCCCCGCAGGAGTGGAAGAAGGCCAAGCAGGCCCATAGGACCGCGGCCAAGGAAGCGGCCAAGGCCACCACCACCATCCCACACTCACAATGCCAGGAGGACATGGAGACCTTCGCGGTGGAAGCAACTTGGGAATCCATCACCCAATCAGATTGGGAGACCAATGCTGAACAGGCCACTCAATCCGAGGATCCAATGGGAGATTCAATCTCACCCAATCACTGCACCCAAGCCCCAGTCAAAACTGACTTGGGACCTATCCCAACCAAAAAAAATTTTTTTTGCCCCATGCAACGGTGCACCGAACTTATCCGCACCGCAAAAAATTTGTCCGACGTCGGGAAAACAAAAAGTGAAGGCCAAAGCTAATGCAACTCTTTCCACAAAAATTAACAAAAACCCCGATAGCGTTGCTGCTAATACCTGCACTGCTGTGAAAGCCCGTGGGGACCTGGAAGAGGCTGGTGGGCCCAGGGGCCCACCCCCTCACACCTAAGGTGTGATGGGGGAAACCTTCACTCTAGGGATGCTGAATATCGCCGGACTCAAGGCCTCCCCATCCCAGGCTAGGAAACTGAGTTTTTTACAAAACAATTTACCCATGGATATCCTGGCCATCCAGGAGTCCCACTGTCCATGAGGTTCCGAGGAAGCTTGGAAAACAATGCTCCTACCATCCCTATCCTTTTGGTCGAAGCACTGTGGGGTGCTAATTTGGAAAAACAATTTTTTCAAATTTACATCTTCAGAAACATTCCTAAATGGCTGAGTGCTCATTGTCACCTTCTCATGGGCTGATGTTGCACACACAATCATCAACATTTATGCCCCAAACGGTGCACAAGAGCGTCAGGAATTTTTCTCATTGGTCAAATCCCTCCCGCTACCCCCGATTCTTTCCTAATTGGTGACATGAACTGTTAGCTAACCTCACCAACAGACCAGTGGCCACCCTCACCCCACGCCCCACAGGGTCACATAGAACTACGCGTTCTAAAAGCCACCCTTGGGTTAATGGATGCGCTGCTGCGACATGCCCCACTGATCAAAAACATGATGCATCCCCACGTCCACAATGGCCAATTAAGGTCCATGACCTGCATCGACCTTATTCTAGTGCTGGCAAAATTCCAACCCCACATCTCCCACTTCAAAACAACGAAAATGGAATTCTCCGACCACTGACTGGTCTCAATAACATACCACTTACCTGTCACAGTTGCAAAGGCCCCACATTGGTGCAAAATCTGCCCCCCAGAGCTCGCATCACCAGGATTTTCCACGTGGGTGGAAGAGGCAACTTTGGCAAAATCATTTGTTGCACCGTTTTGTGTGGACCCCATTTCCATATGGGCAGCTTTCAAAGATGACACCATCTGCCACTATCGCCATCTCTCATCCAGACGCTCATGAGCCACATCGGCGGTTATATTGTGTGCGCTGGCAGAATTGGCCCACTTGGAGTCCAACATTCCAGCCTCAGGATATAGCCCTGCATGGAGCCAGAAGTGGGCGGAGGCAGCCGCCCACCTCAACGCACTTGAAATGCAACACAAACACTGGGTTTGTGTCCAATATAGGGCCACATGCATCACTAAAGGCGACAAGTGCACTGCATACTTCTTCAAAAAAATTTTGCACCACGCCAGAGCGTGGCCTGCACACAGGTGCGAAGATCAGATAATTCTATTGTGGACACACTTGCTGAAGTGGCAATCAAAATGCAAAGATATTACTCTGAGTTATACCGAGCTGAACCAATTCAGCTGGCCAAAATGGCGGAATTTCTCAACAGAGCTCATATCTGCACCATTTTCTGATACCCAGAGTATGAATTTAATTACTCTGAATGAATTATGGACTACCATTCGCGGTGCGCCAAACCAAAAATGCCCAGGCCCAGATGGAATTCCATATGAGTTCTACAAAAAATATTTTAAATATATATCCCCATTGCTGCTAGCCTCACTCAACCAAAGCCTGTTGGAAATGCGCCTCCTACCAGGAGGACATGAGGCCTTTACGGTCACACTCTTCAAGAAAGGGGATAGGCTAGACTTAGCCAACTGGCGCCCCATTTCTCTGACAAACACAGACACCAAAATTTTAACAAAAATCATGGCTAACCGTTTAGGGACTGTAGCATCTGCCACCATCTCCCAGAACAATTCAGTTTCATCCCCAGAAGGTTGATTTGGGATAACGTGCACTCTGTGGCTAATGTGTGTCAGTCCACAGCCTCTGGGGCACTTGTATTCTTGGACCATCAAAAGGCCTATGATAGAGTAAACTGGGAATACCTTAGGGCCTGCCTCCAAAAATTCCGCCTACCTCCCCGCTTCATTAACTGGGTGATGCTGCTCACGGAATCTGCAACAATGGCAGTGCGCGGCCCAGGTTTCCTAATGGAAGTAGTCCGTCCTCAAAGGGGCCTGTGACAAGGGGACCCCCTGAGCCCACTCTTATACAACTTCAGCCTTGACCCACTACTGCGAAATGTGAATGCCCAACTCACTGGGGTCCATGTGCCAGGCCAAACCCCAGTCAAGATGATGGCATTTGCAGATGATTGCGTGGTGGGGGTGTCTAATAACAAAGATGCACACGCGCTTGAAGCCCTCATCCAGGAATATTCCCGGGTAAGCAACGTGGCACTGATTGCCTCCAAAACTGAAATCATCCTCCTTGGTCAGTTTCAGAACTGCTGGGCCCCAGCAAGTAGTTCCCAACCCGGCCCATCTGCTCGCCCACGTCCACGCCTTATTAACCCAAAACACACCACTCCACTGGTGCTCCCCTTTGTGCCACGACCTACCATAGGACCGGTACGCCATCTGGGCGTGTGGTTGGAGGCAGGTGGATACGCGTCAGCAGTAATGGAGTGCCATATACTGGACAACGCGACAAAGCGAATAGCCTCTCTCAGAGCCCACCCTACTACCCTCACTGGCAGGGTTGTTCTTGCCAACTCTATGCTCCTATCCAAAGTCTGGTTCAGAGCCCACGCCATCCCCTTCTCCCCAAGCTTCTTCAAATCCCTGTATGCTTTGCTACAAGGCTGGCTTTGGTCAGGCCGCCCTCCACCTGTACGGCTAGAGGTCATGTTTGGCCCTCATCATCATGGTGGCATGGGCCTACTTGACTTCAAAGCCCATGCTGCCAAGATCCTGGGCACCTGGATTGTGGCCGTCACTGCTCCTACACTCCCATCCCAACACTGGTCCCGCGCGGCCTGCTCCAACTTCTCCTGAGCCTTGGGCCTCAACAATCCATCAAACCCCCACTCCCTGATGAAATACCTCGCATCACACACATCAGCCACAGGTCCTCACGGGACCAAAACCCACTACAAACGAATCCTACTCTCCATGCGAAGTGCAGAGTGGAGAATTCGTATTAGTGGACATACAACCCGAAGAGGCCGCCCCTCTCCTCAGTTCACACAAGAGGTACAGGGGCTACCCATCCATGATGGCGTGATCCCCCATTCGACCCCAAGTCCTATCCAGGGTGGACTACCTGGACATGATGGACATCCCTTATTCTACTGAGACCCAAAAGACTATCTGGAAATACGCACACCATCCTCTGTTGCAGCCTCAAGTCCGCTCCCATGTGTGGCGCTGCCTGAGGCAGGTGTATCATACAGCTGAGCGCTCTAATGCTTTACACTCATCCTGTGTCGTGTGTGGCCAGTATGGAACGCTGTTTCACCGCCTGGAGAAGTGCCTCACCTCTAAAGTAATATGGCGCGAAGTCCAACGTCTTCTAGGCCAGGATCAAACACATCCCTTCAGTCTGTCAAGAGATATGTTTGCTTCATCAATGGCCTCCTCCTCCCACCCTCCCTCCATGCTCTGGTGGTTGCAATCGCCATGTGGACTATCCACACGATTGTCTTGGAAGCCATCGCTGGATCCATCCCCACCCTCCCTGAAGCTGTCCACAGATTCCGGTCTCATTTGGTGGATCACTTTCAAGTGTGGATGTTTGGATATCTTCCACCGCGTCGCCAACAGCTGGTCTCCTCCTGGTTCCCAGTCTGGTTCATCAAATCAGACCCCTTCCTCCACATGTGCTCAATAGTGGCTACGTCCCCTACACACGTTCCCTCCCCTTCCCATAAGTGGCGTTCCCGCTGGCAACAAGAGATAGCATCGCTTCTCTGGGGTGCCTCCCCTGGTACTAAGTTTTGCCTCATCTGAGTCATATTCGGAAGTGTCTGTCCCATGGTTGGCATTCCCTGCAATAAATTTAAAATTTAAAACATATCCAGATGGGTGGTCAAACCAATTACAACATTTCCCCCCACTTGACCAAACGCCAGGAAGCAAAGATGTGAGGTGATCACTCTCTTATTGAGAGCTTGGAGCCATTGTCCTGGAACTTGACAATATTGTTTTATAAATTTAGTGTGTGTCCATTTAGTAAAGTGACCTTAAACAGAAACTTTCATAGTGTAGCCATCTGTAGATGACTTCTCAATGATCTCTTAAGGGCCTTTCCATATGTGCTCTAATTTACTAGTCCATATGAACCCATAATTGTCATGATAAAAAACCAATTCTCCAACAATAAAGTGGGTAAGGTCCGCTGGCCCTCATTATTGTGCTCCTGAGATCTTACTTTTCAAGCCAACACAATAAAGTAAGCTCCGCTCTACAAATAATTCAAAGTCCTAGTCAGGCTTTTTAAATAGATATCAGGGATCACATCTTTATTATACCATGCATGAATAAAAAATTGAGGAATTTCCAGGTGTTTCACATAGAATAACGCAAATGGCAAATGCCCTATGGCTGAGTGTTTTGATATTTTATAGGCAAAAACAATGGAAGGCAAAAAAAGGTTCCAACTGGACGCTTATCTGTAACTATTTTATATAAAATTACAATGAGTGTATCATTTAATTGCTTCACAGTATTATTGGTTTCAGGGTAATAGAATGTAGATAATACACAAATATACTCATCAAATCGTTGTGTTTAGAAATTAACTGAGATGTAAAGTTAGTTACATTGTCCATCATCAGAAACTGGGGACATCCAAGGAAATAAATGATATCTTTTAAGATAAAATTGGTCGTTGTCGTGGTGCTCAAGTCCTGGATCAATTTGGCCTCCACACTTGGTGAGATGGTCGATGGCCACAATGATGTGTTTATTTTGTCCTGATGTATTAGCCAAAGGGCTCACAACATCAATAGAAATGGTATTTAAACAAAGTTTTTTTTCCTCATTGATAAGAAGTTGCTTTTCTGTAAGCATCAATACTTGGAGTTCCTTACAACAGCGGAGAGTCTCATGAACATAAAAATTCATAGATCTCCATTAGTATTGCTGCTTTAGCAACTCAAATGTTTATCTAAAACTTCCATGCCCTGTCGCCTTGTGAGCCCTAATAAAAATATTGGCTCATTCTGCTGGCTGGGGTATCTAGCCTTTTTTATTGCTGGTGACCTTATAAAGTTTACCATTTTAAAACAGTGTTATTATTCATTAATTTCTCTAGGGAGCGCTGAGCTTCCGCGGTTTCATTACCATAATTATGAGCTTCATTTTTGAATAAATCAATATCGATATCAGACGCTAAAGCCACAGTTCAGATGAGATAGACTGTTGGAATTTTGATGTTTAATGATGAGATGATGGAGGATTTAGAAATTGTATGCCTGCAAATTTAAGGCCCAGTGGGCTAATTATCCTTCAGGATCTTTTTAGATTCTGTAACCAATAAAGGGAGGCAAGATCAGTTACTACAGTAAAATGAACTCTATGAATGTAAACCCAGAACTGCTTACAAAAGTAGATAACCACCAGGAACTTTTTCTCAGTCATGGTATGATTAAGTTCATGGACATCCAACATCCAACGGCAATAAGCCATGTGGTGCTAACCTCCATCAGGATCATATTGAGATATAAAACTGTTTTATGACAGTAAGTGATGCATCTGTATATTAAATGAATTTTTAAAATTGGGACTGTTAGGATTTTTGCCCACATTTCCAGCTGTCTAGATTACCATGGGTCATTAGGGGATAATTCCATATAGTGAGTAATTTGGATATTGGATGACCCCAAGTTTGGGTTAACAATGTTCAGTGAATTTTGTGTAATTTGCCTGGCCTGGATCCAATTGTGATTGATCCAAGTGAATTCTTAAAATCTCATTGGTAAGAGTTTCTGACAAAATGGGGGCATCTGATAGTTGCTCAATGGTTAACTATCAGTTGTACAGTTTGGAATTCGTCATGTTTTATCACTGACTGATTAAAATATTTAAGGAGAAGTTGCAAGGTAAGTGATGCCGCCTGAAACTAACTAATTGATCATTTATTTTGCGACCTGCCTTAATGGGTAACAAGTCCCCTTACCTAAGCAGGTCACTCGCCAAATATGGCTAGTTCACTGGGATCAAGTAGAAAATGAAAGGGACACATTTTCAGTCCCTTTCCATTTTAAGTCTTGAGGATGTCCAATGATGGAATCCTAACCAAAATGGGAAGTACCATCGCTGATGAGATGACAAATGGTAGTTTAATGGCAACAGCTGTCATTTCATCGCTGAGGCTCCAACCAAGGGTTGGGCACCGAATTTCTCTATAAATACCCCTGAATTTCACTTAGTAAAAACATTATATACCAAATTTTTAATAAAAACAGTGATTAGCAGACTTCAAATAGTTCTATTTATTTAAAAGAAATTATTGCTTGTGTGCTTTAATTGCAAACACATTAGTAGGATATAGAATAAGGACCAAGGATCCTGAGAAGAGAAGCTGAGCTGAGATGGGAATTGCTGCTGACTTTGTATCACCAGAGAGAGGCCGTAAACTAAAGATCTGACCATGGATCAAGTTAAGAAAATAAGGAAATAAATCCCTACTGAGGACATCTAAAGCATTTTGAGGAGGATACTGGTCAAGCGTTGGACCAAATGCTAGTGATCTACTCAGCTATGGATAATAGTCTTCATAGTATTATCAATTCTATATCATATATCATCAGACAACGCAAGGATTTCACAAACTGAACCTGTGCAAGTTATCAATTCAGTGGTTATTATTTGTGAATGAGCAGTGAATCCCCTAGATTTTTAACAATTAGCTCTCACTACAGGTGTTGTAGTTAAATAAGATACACTAGGACAAGATGTCATACAAGGACGAATTAAGAAAACTATGACCTGAGTGGCAACTGTCAACAAAAGCGCTTTTATTCTGTAGATCATTGACAATTTGCTGCTGTGGAGGAAAGAGTTACCATGATTGAGGAAGGAGTCAAAAATGTCACTAGTTTTAGCAATGAGTTACTAGGAAAAGTAACGATAATAATGAAAAATGAAGGAGATTTAGTTTGAGAAGTATTATTCTTGAAAACAGTGCATAAAGCAGATCGCGTTTGATTATAGAAATTCAGTGCAGATATAGAGTGGCTGGTTAAGCAAGTCGAGAAGTTGAAGACTTACAAATGTGAATGTGAGCCCTATGTGGCAACCAACACTGAATAGAGGACCCCAAGAACTCCAGATGGAAATATGGCTATTCCACAAAATATGCCACCCGCATTCACACCATTTCAGAGATGACTCTCAAAATTAATCCTAAAGTAAGTCAAGTAGCTGAACCAAGAGTAAGTATAGAGAAACATTGGAGGAAATTAAAGCTATACTGTAGCTACCTACTTTCTATCCAGATAACGCCCCTGCATTTTTCAGATTATTTGACATGACAATGTTTGGTTATGAGGAACGTCAAAAGGCTTTGACGGTGATGAATTGCTTAGATACCAATTGTCAGAACCTAGTTTTGCCACATCTAGAGGGGGACAGCTGGTCTTACTCAGAGGATAAGGCGAATTTTGAAAGAATTTGGAAGTCCCACACGCATGTCAAAGCACAAGCAGGAATTCATGGGAATTCAATTCCATAAGGATGAATCCTAAATGAGTTTCACCAGTTGTTTCTACCATGAATCGCAGATTTTAATGTAGTGAAAGTGCTGGATGATTTTGATGTAGGGATCGCATTTCAAGCGTCCCTTCAGCCATATTGCAATTTACATTGAATAATGTCTTCTGTATTTGCTACTGAGATTAATACCTCACAGATGGTGATTCATTTAAAAAAATTAGGAGCAACTTTTAATGCTCCAAATAGAAGTTTAAAATGAATCCAGTATGAAACTTAAATCCTACAAAGGGAACTGAGGGCGCTAAGGAGTCAAATACTTAAAATATGCCAGGAAATAAGCTTAAAGATTTTAAGCGGATTAATAGGAAAGAAAAAGCTGGTTTTAGTGCGGAGGAGAAGGACACTTTGCTGTGCGCTGCAAGATGTTTTGGGATCAGATCAATGCGGTCCAAGAAAAAGAGTCTAAACCCACACAGGATTCAGGAAAAGGGCCCATGGCCTAGATGGAGAACAGTATAGAGTTGCAGAAAAACCCATTCCCCCTGATATATTACTAGAAGAAATTGATATAAGTTTGACGTGTGAGATTTTCTCTAAACATCACATTTCCCTGATCTTTGATAAGACAGGACAAGCTGGTGTGGGAGATAAAGGGGTGAGAGAGCATTATTCTTGGCTAGACCCCAAGCTGAGACTGAGGCTGGGGAAGGAGGCGGTTAGATGTTTCGTCAGGCCTAGGGTCGAAACAAATGGGTTTGAAGTGGGTGGTTTCTGGGTTAAAGGTGGATTTGAATCAGAATTAGAACAATTCTTGGGTGTGGTGGTTCAGTCACTACGGAATTCAATCTGGCCTAAAACAATTGGGGTTTGCTTATGGCATATTTCAAAAGACATAGTGTCAAGCATGACGAATGAGCTTGATCTATGCTTGCAGCAGAGAGCTATATAGAAACTTGAGAATGGGATGTTCTCTAGAAATGTTTTCTATCAACTTGTTTAAATATATCAAATAAAGCCGTTCTTATGCCTTAATTATTTTATTACTGTCTACCGAGGGTTATATTAATAAATTTAGTTTAACAGCGGCCATGTTGGGCACATACAATCAGGAAGTTAAAATTGAGAGCGATAGGGAAGGCTATTGCTTCCCTATACACCTTGTCTTGGAGTCAGAGCATGTTGCTGGGGGTAAGCATACTCGCAACTGTCCTCCAAGTTGTGTTTACTATGGCTCCTGTAGCACACGCACTAGAAGAATGGTCTCAGGGACCTTTTCTGGCCTTTTGTCACTGACTTGGGCCCTGCTTCCAAATTCATTCGTGGCTCACTGGAAGGAGCCAGTGCGTTATAATTAGTGATCTGTCATCAATGAGGACGTGCTGGATCAATTATATCAAGTGGTCAATTTAAATGTGACTGCAGTAAACAGATCTGGAGTGAAGGGGATTGACCCCAAGATAATTAAGCAAGTTGCTTGGCCACATGCATGACAACTGATGGATAAGATTCAAGCTGCAGAGAATCCAGAATAACTGACCAAAGTCAAATTAGATGAGGCAAACTTGTCTATCCCCCTTAGCGTGATCAAGAAATTATTCTCTGATCTATTGGTGCAGATAATACACACCCTCAATTTGGCAAATAATGATGCTATACACTCAGTAAATAAAATTTTACAATACTCTGAGTGTATATATATATATACTGGTTAACACATACATCTCTATGGCACCCAGAGATGGTTAAGGGTATGCTTCCATGGGGCCCCATCACTCATATTTGGGTGAAAGGCAACAAATATGTTAATGAAGAATTCGTAGGTTTAGCATCACTGATAGCAAATTCAAATGTGATGTCTTAAATGAAATTAACTAATAAATGAAAATACCTAAAGCCACCATTGGAGCTCTATAGGGGTACATAAGAAAAAGGTGCGCAAAACTAAACTCCTAGCTATATGGGTAGAGGACAACATAAAAATATTGAAGAAATTTAAACTATACTACAATTTTTATTAATTTATGGTTATGCTATGATATTATATTACATTACAGCTTATTATAATATTTATTAAAACATTTTAAATACATTTGTGGTGACTTTGGATTATTGGGAAGGTAGGTTATACTTTTGATATTTTTTTCTTGCTTCTTGGCTTTGACAATTTTTCAATAATCACATTTGGGCCTCATTAGAAACTTGATTAAATCATGCTGGGCAACAAACGTGTTAATCAAGTATGGGTGCAGGCGAATGTTGATAGTGGAGTGCCCATCAAAATTGTTTTGATCAAGCTGGTGAAGAAGATGAGGATCTCGCCCAAATTAGAACGCAAGAAATAATATGAGACAGCTGGGCCAAATACCATTATCTCCTGTGGAGCGTATAGCGCTCTACCACTTCATTTTGGATCCTTAATGGTATCTGCCCAAGCAATAGATTTTGTCAACCAAAACTACAATATTCTGATTGGGATAAGTTTCTAAAAATAAAGATTTAAATGTAACTTTGAGGATAGTATGTTGATCATATTAGGTCAGACGTTATCATTGGTTTATCATAAAGATGAGTAAGCTCCACTGACTAGGAGAAATAACTTTATTAATCTGATCAACAATGATGGCATTGTCCCAATACCATGCCAATTAGTTGACTGAAAGCAATGTGAAATGCTAATGGAAATCCTAGAAAAGCAGGGATTTCTGTTGAGTATCGTCAGAAAATTACAAGTCCAATGTTGTTTTAGAGTAATTCAGGCTTTGTATTAATTAAAATTGGCCAAAAGCCCCTGACCAATTCTCAGTGGAATCCATTAAATTGGAGCAACAAAATTTGTAAGAAATCTCAGCCTAATACCCCAAAGTTGGGTAAATGAATTGTGCCAACTATGCAGCGAATTTAGGAGAGCCCATCAGAGGCTCCCCCCAGGTCACCACTAATTTTGGGCAACCTACCCCACGGAGGCTGGACCCTTTTATGGTTTCAGAAGGGTTATTGCAAGGTGAAAATATTCTCATGCCCACTGATTGGGTGAAATTGATTAAATCGTTATCTCATGGCCATATCCTATAATTCATCGACTTTCTATTAACCATCTTATCAAAACAAGGTGAGTTGTCCGAGATCTGATAGGTCAAATTACCATATTTCCTAATTTGGATGTTACTAAGCCATCAAAACTTTGATCCTCATTAACTTAATTACTAATATCATCTTGTTAAGCAGCTTTATTTCTTACCTCCTGTGGGGCTAATAAATATATTAAAAAACTCCAAATTTATAGTTTTTCTGTGTTTACATATTATGAAAATTTCAGTGGTTTCATTCCGCTATTTGTTGGATTTTGGGGAAAAAGCACCAGTGAGCATCTCCTCAACCAAAAATCCAAAAATTGGTGCTCATTACAGGGGAACCTGTATACCACCAAAATCCTTTTTTAAATGACAACTATCTCAGAATCAAGGCTAGCTGCTTTAGAACAAGTAGCTAGAGCTTTGTCTCGCCTCAAAAGGCTTGAGCAGCACTCTTCCCATGGCCCTTATGGGCCATACCCTATTTTTAAAATCCCGTTCAGAGACAAATTTATACCTGGTGAGGGCAGTTTCGCCTCCTTCCTTTATGTTTATGAATCTTCGATGGAAGGAACGAATGACCTTCAGAAAACCAAGTATATCCTTCCCTGCTTGAGTCAGATGGCTCAGGAGATAATGGCTCCTCAAATGGTCACACTTACCACCTGGGCGGAGGTCAAACAAGCACTGACTGATGAGTTTGGTTCCAAACAGTTTACAACGGCAAAAACAGTCCTTTACGTGCCTTAGCCTGCAAGAGGGATAATCAATTCCCTCATTTGTTGAGTAATTCTATAGCAAAGCTTAACATTTGTTGCTGGCCAAACTGCCTCCTCTAGATGATGCTAATGCTGATATTGTGGCTAGCTTGGCGTCCTATCCCTCTTTATCAATGCATATCTCTGAAGTCAAGCACACCTTCCAAGTGGTACGGGATATCAAAGAGGCGTTACTAGCAGTGGATGACTTTTATTAACCTGAACTCTTGAAAAAAGCTTCAAAGCGATAATCAACTCTGACCCCTCCAGCCTCTTCTATAGCTGTATCCCTCTGGAACCCAGCTCCTGCAGAGCTGAAGCGACAAAAACTCCTCCATCATGTGAGGATAGCTAGAAAATATTAGCAGTTATGGGGCAGTGCTCCCCTCCAGCTTCAGGTTCAAAAGCTCAGCCAGTGAAGTACATTTACACTTTTCCTGGTCCCCCTCTTGCTGAGCGGTTTACTAAGATTGATAAAGTATTACTTCTATCTAAGCCGTTGCCTCAATACCCATTAGTCTCAACTCATACTGCTCCTAGATAAAAACCTGCAGTCATGGACATCCCAAACCTGCCACTTTTAAGGCAAAAATCAAAACCATTACACTTCCAACGCCTCCCCCAAAAGTTGATACAGCTACGATGCTCCCTTCAAAATTCAAAAGGTTAGATGAGTGTGACTAAGCCCTCCCCTGTGAGGAGTTAGAGCCAGTTTCTCAGCCCCCTCTTAGTAACTCGTTGAGGTGCATTGACAATCTCTCTGATGACGATTCTGAAGTGGGTGAAGAAGATGAAGGTTATTATGTTTTAAGAGCCCCAATAGAAGTGCGGGTTCTGGATAGGTTGAGGCCAGAAAGAATTGAGATAATCATGATACCACGACGAACCTATTTGTAACAATTGTTGAGGTTTTCAGAGGTGATTGATACTGCCAGTTATGCTGACCAGCTTATTGGGACAGTGATTCGATCTTCCCAGCAGGTTCATACCCTCCAATATATTAAAAATAAATATCCTGCAATGGATCAACGCCTTGCCTTCATTCTCTGTTTAAAGGAGCTTCTCGCCTTCCCTCCTACTTTTGGTAACACAATAACTAAGGTAGAAGGTGCCCTCGTTAAAGTGCCATTCTAACCATACTTGATACGAATGCTCCATTGAACGTTGTCTCTTCAAATCTCATCAACAAAATTAAGTTGGCGCCTGACCTGAACTATCCACAGGAGTTTGGAACTGCAGGGCCTAACAATATGCGAGCTATTGAAGCCTACTCTTCTCTACCCATATGATTTGGGAAACTCCTACTGGCTTCCTCTGCTATGGCCTTAAACAAAAGTGCATGAGATCTGCTCATTAGCACGCAATTTATGATTGAGTATGCCGAAATCATTAGTATGAAACAGGTATTTCTCTCCCTTCTAAATTACGAGGTATCCCTAGTATTTACAAACAATTAGCCCAAAAATAAGTGATATATATGCGTAGTTGAGTACCCATCATCCGCCCTCACCCTTACTTATACCACTTTGGGCAGAAACAAAAAAAAGGCTTCCTGACTCCGTGGATGCTTCAGAGGGCATTCCATTGTATGCGTCATAAGAGGTAGTAGTCAAAGTGGGCGAATAAAAGGTGATAGACACCAAAACTACTATGCAAATCCACCGAAACTGCCTCCTACAATTAACAAGCGTTGATGATAAGCCCTTTGGAACCTCAGGTGTTGTCAGGTATACTAGACTCTGCCTGCCAGCGACCTATTAATCTTCTGCTGGGGAATCTCACTAACAAGGCCATGGTTATAAAGAAGCATCAGGAGGTTGGGAAAGCCCTGCTGATTCCAATTGAGGACATCCACCAAGTCAAGCATATTGGGTCTATGCTAGATATGGGCTACCCACTAACCAAATGATATGCTCTGCCTAGAGTTCAATTTCTGATGATCCAACTCCCACTGAGCTTAATAAAGCTCATTCTATATTGGAATCATATAGTGACATATTCTCTAAATCTGATACTGATTATGGACATATGAAGGGTTGGAATCATACCATTTATGTTGGTGATGCCAAGCCTACTTGATCCAAGCCTTATCAGAAAGCAAAAGTTGAGGACGCCAGATGAGGATGGAGCTTAAAAAGTTACTGGACATGGGGCGATAGGTGCCTTCTCATAGACCTTGGTCATCTCCACTATTGCTCAAAAAAAGAATGGTGGACATTGGGCAGTTATGGACTACCAAAACTGAATAACCTCACCAAGAAAAAAAGATACCCTATCCCCTGCATTGATGACGCCCTGTCCAAACTCTCTGCGTCCAAGTCCTTTTCTTCCATGTACGTGGCTAGCGGATACTGGCAGATGGATCTTTTCTTCAAGACCAGGAAAAGTGTGCGCTTATATGCAGCGAGGGTCTCTTACAACCTACCTGACTACCACAAGGGTTGTGCCATGCGCCCACATCTTTTGAGCGAGCCATGGACCACACATTGCAGGATATGAAGCTTAGTCACATTATTGTCTATCTTAATGATATCACTGTATTATCCCAAACGTTCAATGAGCACCTTTCACACTTAAAGGAAGTTTTTACAATGCTTTCGGGCCTCTCAGACCAAGCTGAAGCCAACCAAATGCACATTTTTTTAGTACTAGATGGTCCCACCTCAACCAAATGCACATTCTTCCAGAAGAAGTTGGATTTTTTGGACAAGCCATCTCCACATATGGTATACAGCCTCTCCATGATAAGTTGAGGCGATATCCAAAATGCTGGCACCTAAAACCCTCCGTAATATTCAGGTTTTCTTGGGAATGATGAAATATTACCATCAATTTATCCCCAAATTTGCTCAGCTCAGTGAGCCCCTTGTATGCCTTTTAACTAAAAACACACCCTTCCATTTGGGACGGAACAAAATGCTGCTTTTTGAAACTCTAAAAAAAAGCGACAGCCAATCCTACGCCACCCTGACTATAGTAAACCATTCACGCTGTTTACTGATGCCTCCAACTACGCTGTTGGAGCTACTTGGCTCAACTGGACGAGCATAGGGTTGATCATCCCGTCTCATATTTCAGAAAGATTCTTTTATAAGGCAGAACGGAAAAAATAGCGTCATTGAGAAGAAGTGACTTGCCATCTTGCTCGCTGTTGAATACTACCGCCCTTTCCTATATGGGACCTCATTTGAAGTGATCACTGATCACGCCTCCCTAAAGTGGTTACAGAATATAAAAGATCCCACAAGGCTATTGGCACGCTGGGCTTTGAAGCTCCAGCACTATGATATGACCATTGAGCACTGAGCGGGGACATGCCACATGAATGTCAATGGGTTGACTTGGCTTCCCATGCTTCACTTAGATAATAGTGAAGCAGAGCGGCTACATGACCTTTTAATAACCCCTGATGTTTGGGAGGATGAGGACGAACCCATTCAGAAGATACTAGCTTGACATTCCCATAACACTATAGTGGATTATAGGAATATATAAAAGAAAGTAGGGATGAAATGGTTTCCCTACCTCTGACCCTCAGAGTGTATACCTGCCATCATGGAGTCTCATGCCCTCCTAGGGAATATCAGAGTGCGAAAAACCTATTAATGGGTAAAAGAACGGTACTTATTGGGAGGGCATTATAGAAACTATCATCAAATCCTGGATGCTATCTGACATGCAAAAAGAAACTAAGTTTTAAACCCAAGTATCAATATCAGCCTACCACTCCTCAACAGCCCTTCCACACCATAAGCCTAGATGTGGTTGGCCCTCTACCCCAAACTACAGGTGGAAATTGATATATCTTGATAGGGACTTATCACTTTATAATGGGTAGAGGCTGTGTATACCCCAGCTCAGATGGCAAAAGCCACGACCACCTTCCTCCACCAGAATATTTGCTTGACACGGTTGACCCAAGTTCTGCTCTGTGATAATGGTAAAAAATAAACCTTCTGAGTGGTGAAGATCCTCACAACCATGAGCATACAACAGCTCTTTTCTGCCCCCATACAACCCTCTAACCAATGGTATAATGGAAAGAGCCAATGGGACCCTGGTCTATATATTATGGAATATGGCCACTTAAAACCCCCTTCACTGGGATCAGTACTTACCAAGTGCCCTTATGGCCTACCATATCAGTAACCACCGGATCCTTAAGATGTCTCCTTTCCATGTATTGTATGAATGGGAACCTGGGGTGCCAGCATTATTAGCCAAAGAAATTTTCAATGATAGTCTGACCCTGAGCAAGCCATTAAGAAGTTGGTATAACACATCATTCAGTTACAATAAGAGGCTATGAATAATTTGGCCAAAATGGCTACAAAAGAGGGACAAGTTGTTAATGAGCTCAGGCCTCCTCTTCCTTCCTTCCTTCCAAGTACCTGACTTGATGCTTTACTACCACAATCATATCACCCCTAGAAGGGAAAAACTCGGATCTATTTGGGAAGGACCTTTTTTAGTCACTTGCAAGCGAGGAGAGGAGTACTATATCAAATCCCTTGCTACAGGAATTACTATTAACTGAGTTTATGACTGATTCCTGCAGTCTTATTCTCCCTCAAACACACTTGAATGAGTGATGTCAGACAATTACAAGTTTAACATATTTTATGAGTGATTCAGGTTTCAACTTAAAGGAAATTTTCCAAAAGACCCTGGACAATTTTCAGTGGAATCCATTAAATTTGGGCAATGAATTTTGTAAGAACTCTCAGCCCAATATCCCAAATTTGTTAATCAAATTGTGCCAACTATGCAGCGAATTCAGGAGAGCCCATTGAAGGCTCCTCCCCAGGCCAACACTAATTTTGGGCAACCTACCCCACAGAGGCCAGCCCCTTTTACAGGGTCAGAAGGGGTATTGCAAGGGGAAAATATTCTCATATCCACTGATTGGGTGAAATTAATTAAATTTGCTACCTCATGGTCAAATCCTGTCAACAATCAATTTTCCATTTGGTGTTTCATCAAAACGAGGCAAGTTTTCAGAAATCTAATAGGTCAAATTACCATATTTCCTAATTTTGGATGTTACTAAGCCATCCAAAAACGTCAAACCTCATTATATAAAATACTTATTATTATCTTATTAAGGAGGTCCATATCACCTCTATGAGGCTAATTAATATAAAACACCAACTTTATAGTTTTCTGGGTTTACTTATTCTATTAATTTTAGTGTTTTCATTCCCCTAGTTGTTGGATTTTATGGAAAAAAGCACCAGTGAGCATCAATCCATCCATAAATTCAACAGGGATTAAGAGTTTGAGAACCTTACAACCAGGATTGTAGATAATAGTCACCATGAGTTGACATTAAAGATATCTGAACTGATGTATGGAGAAGTTGGAAGCCCCTGAAAGAAGTCCAGAGTAGAGCCTTGGGTGGCTCCTGGTATAATCATGCCAGGATTGGAGAAGTTTGAGTTCAACTGGCGAATTTGAGTGAGCTGATGAAGATTGAGAAAAATCATTGCGTTTGTTCATTTAATCCCAATGGCTGAATTAAGGAAATTACAAATATTTCTGAAACCTTTAATGAATTAGAATTTCTGGCAGGGGTAACCAAAGGTATCAATTTATTTGTCAAATGAGAGCAACTCGCTGATCTGATGGACAAACAGCAGGAGGAGGTGCTTGAGCTATTTTAAAAATATCAGGAAGTATTTGCCCATGATGACCATGATTTGGGATGCGTGAGGATTGTGATCCACAAAGTTGACACCAGGGATAATTTGCTGATAAGAATGAAACCGATTTGATAGTTGAAGGCGGCCAAAGCAGTAGTGGAGGAAGAAATCAGTAAACTAGTGAAGCATGGGCTTTTAGTTCTGTCGTTGAGTCCCTGGGCGAGCCCTATCATAATCATAAAGAAGAAGGATGGCTCTAATTGGGTGTTAATCAATTATTGGAAGCTGAACAAGGTTACAAAGAAGGATTTGTATTTACTATTACAAATCACCAATGCCCTAGATCAATCGGGAGAAGCAAAGTATTTCTCTGAAATGGATCTAAAATTGGAGTATTGGCAAATTGGTTTACAATGGAAGGCCAAGAGAAATGCGCAATTACACCGCGCAGGGGCTGTATCAACCAACGAGGATGCCCTAAGGTCTATGAAATGCGCCTGCAACGTTCTATAGGCCATGGGCGCCATATTGAATGACCTGAAGTTGTCAAGCGTTCTGGTTTACTTGGACAATATAAATGTGTTCAGTAGGAAATTCACTGACGATTTACACCACTTGAAGGATGTTTTCAATCAATTAGCCATGGCTAATATGAAGATCAAGCTGAGTATGTGCCACTTCTTCAAGTAAGTGTTGGAATATCTGGGATTTGTTATCAACTTTAGTGGACTGCAACCACAAGCCCAGAAGATTGAGGCCATAGAGTAGATGGCCATTTTAAGAAGTTTCCAAGATGTACAAGTGTTCTCTGGAAATGGTCAGATAATACTGAAAATTCATATAGGTTTTTGTAAGGATTGCTGAGCTCCACTTTCATTTTCTATAGGATCTTAAAAAAGGATTTGTTTGGAATGAAGAGTCCAAGAGTTCTTTCAATGAGATAACCAGTATCTGATAGATTCTCCAATACTGAAATTTAGAATTTCAATTGAGGATTTTTAGTCCAGAATGAAGATTCATTAATGGCTGTTGGCAATATTTTGACTATATAAATGAATTCAGGGATGAACATCCAGTAGCATATGTGAGCTAAATACTTTCAGCAGCCAAAAAGAATTACACTATTCCTGAGCATTAATGCCTTGTGATAATTTACACATGTAAACAGTTTCAAGTGTAATTCATGGAATGCACTTTAAATTGGTGACGCACCACTCCTCGCTGTGCTGGCTGCATAATTCAAGAGAACCGGAAGGATGACTGGCCCAATGGGCATACAACTACAGGCTTACAATTATGAGATAGTACACCAAGCTGGAGCGTCTTATCAGAATGTGGATGGCTTATCAAGGTTATTAACGGTTCAAGTGGTATATCATTAGGCGGATGAGCTATTCCAGAGAATGGTTGAAGGAGAAATTGGTAACAAGCCCGAGAAATCCAAGGTGCACTTCAGAAAACAATAGAAAACACCAAGACCATGGATGGACAAGTTTTTAAGACAATTAATGGGAAATGATTACTATTCCCAAAGCTGTCAGAAAAATGTGGCTATCAATCAAGCTGCTCATAAGGTTGTTGGGCATGGAGGCTTAAACAAGATGATTGATCACATTTGCCAGTATTATATCTGGGAGTCCATCAACTACAATGTAGCAGATTATCTGGCTTGTTGTGTGGAGTGCCAGTTGCGCAAGTCCCACAAAAAACGACTTATTACTGACTGCTCCGCCATGGATTTTCTTAGCATATGGTGTCCATTGATGTGATGTGAACATTAACCATGAGTACAGGTGGAGTCAAATACATCATAGTTGCGATTGACCATCTGATGAGATGGGTTGAGACAAAGGCTTTAGCGAAAGTAGATTCTATAAGAACTTAACAGTTTATCCTAGATCAAGTAGTATATCAACATGAATGCCCGCAGGTCTTGTTGAGCAATAATGGAACAAATTTCATGTCTCATGTGATCCTGCAAAGAATGAAATATTGGGGGTTTGAGGTACCATGTCTGAACCATACTGGCTGGAGATAAATGGACTTGTAGAATGGGTCAATGGAACACTGGCTACGACGCTGAGGAAGCTGATCACAAGGAGAACTTTTGCGTTAAGAATGTACTTTAGTTTGGTGATGTTTGCCTACAACATAAGTCATCATAGGGTAATGGGAAAAACGCCATTTGAGTTGCTATACAGAAGGAAGGCCGCTTTGCCACTGATTTTATATTTGGTGGTGGAACTAACATCAGGGATGAGTGCTGAGCAGTACCTGATCCAATTGTAGAATATTCTGATTGAGATGTAATCAAAAGCATTTGATAAAACCTTAAAGAAAAGGATACAAGAAAAATAATGGATCATAAGAACTGACCATCCTTATTAGAATAGCAAATAGGGGAAAGAGTTGCCTATTGTTATACACATGGTTTTGGGAGAAGAAACAAGCTGGATGCATTGTGGTCAGGTCCATTTGAGATTACTGCTAAGACAGCAATGGACGCCTACTCCATCAAGAACCTCCTGGTTGGAATGATAGTAGATTGAGTCCTTGCTAAATATTTAAAGCAGTAATCAATGAAAAATAATGAAAAAAGTGTTTCTGAAGGACTGCATAACCATTAAGATTTTTATGTCCTGATGATTTAGTTAAGTCCAAAAAAAGAACCGCTGAATTAAACTAGATGGTTAAGTCATAAAAAATAAGACTTTGAACCATAGAAAACTGGTAGGTCTAAGTATACCTTGGAACCAGTTTGGGGGAATAATAAAAAAGGTGGACCACTGAACTGTGAGAATGTCAAGTACCATAAAAAAAAAAATTGAGAAAATATACAAAATTTTTTCTTAAAAACACATAGAAAAAATATTTCTTATAATTTTTTAATGATTATCCTTGACTCAGGGATGATTCTGCCTATGTCACCTCTTAAATAGGGGGAGTGGATCAAAGTAGGAGTAACCAAACCATCAAAATCTATGTGAGATTGGACGCTAGCAAGGGCTAAACCTACTCAAATTTAAGTTCATTCAGTGGAGGCTGGTCCCTGCAAGAAAGCAACTAGGGGAAGAGAGATGGAAATGTCAGTGCTTGCCAAATGTGATACCCCAGATCAGGGAGGGAAACAACAGAACAAGAAGTGGCAGTCAGCAAATAACCTTAAGTAATCCCAATATGGAACATGAGACAGAAGATTGGTATTGAGCACTTGTCGATGGTATTTATCAAGAACATTGGACATATGGGCCAGCATCAAACAAAAGAAACTAGTTGTGGGTTGCTGAATCATGCCACTGAAAAAAGCCATTAGGGGAAGGTACCAATAGGACACAACAGAAATAGGATAGTCATTCATGGAGAAAATGAAATCATGCATATGATGACTATGAGCTTCTTGGAAGCGAAAGCAGAATGAGCAATGGAAGCTGGGAGAGGCGGGAAGCTTTATGGCCCAACTTTGGAGAAACTTGGCCAGCAAAGCAAAGAGCATAGGCTGCAACATCTCGATCTATAATGTTTTTGAGATCAGAGGGGTTCAGAACTATGGATAGAGCCTCATCTACTCAGGTCCTCAGTTCTGCATAGGGGAGTTCAGAATTTTCATGGTTTCTGATGACATTTCAGTTGTCAGAACAGCTGGTTTTTAATACTGGATGAGTCAGAAAAGGAACTCCAAAAGCAAATCTGATCCAGCGAGGCACAATCAATTGATAGCGGAGGGCATTGCTTCAGGAGGTTCAACAATGATTGTAGGAGTTTCTGCGAATGGAGCCAAATCCAGGAGAGTTTTGGAGTCTAAATCAGGAATTGATGATAGAAGGAGGATTGGTTGCAAGTTGTTCAAGATGATCGCTAACCTGGTTTTGTTGGGGTTGGATACCATTTCTGGTAATTCTATGGAAGAACTGGCCACATGTACTTGACTGGGAGTATGAGTCCTGGGAGGACCATAGAAGAGGTTCCACCGCGCAGAGCAACTCACCAGTTGGAAGAGCCAAAGGTCTTTATTGGACATGCTATCAAGCAGTCAATAAACCAAGACTCCAAATTCAACATATGAGACGGATGAGAGGGGGGAAGTTGGACTTTTATGATAGTCAATATTATGTACTCTGGAATCAATTAAGCTCTAATTTGGGGAAATTAATTTCAAAAATAATGAGATAAGCTCTCCAGAAAATGATTAAAAATGATATGATTCAAGAAGTTATTATGAGAAAATAACTAAAGCAAATATAAATGAGCATTCTTAATTGTGCTGCAAAATGAACATTGATGGCAAGAATCTCCTGTCAAGATGAAAAGAGAAATCAGAAAATGAAGGATGCCAGACCAAGAATCCCGAATATGAAAGCAGATCATATGCCCTGATGGGGGGAAACTGAATCCCAAGATTAATATCATCACAAGTAAATTGATCAACCCAGCTTGAAAGAAGGTCATGGGGACAGCGCTCTGAGTAGGAGGTAGTGAGGAGGAAGAGATCCGCATGCCAAAGGTCATTCTGACCAGTGTTGATTACTAATTGACCATACTCCACTTGAACCAATGAGGTTTTAAGCCTAATATCGAAGTGGTATTCTCCTGTTCCAATCCTATTCTCGCTGGAAATCTAGGCAAGAGGGGAAATGTGTTGGAATTTTTTCCTACATTTCAAACTGTCTAGATTACCATGGGTCACTAGGGGATAATTTCCTATAGCAAGTGAACTGAATATTGGTTAACCCCAATTTTGGCCTAATAATGTTTGGAATTTTAGGCAATTTGCCAGGATTGGATCCAAGGAGATCAATACAGGTGAATTCTTAAGATCTTGTCAGCAATTCTGCTGACAAAATGGGGGCATCTGATAGTTGATTAATGAACTATCAGGTGTATAGATTGGATCGGTCAGGTTTTATCACTGACTGATTGGAAATTTAAGGAGCAAGTTGTGAGGTGAGTGATGCCACCTGCAACTAGCAAATCGATCAGTTGGTTCTTGACCTGCCTTAATGGGTAACAAGTTTAAATACCTAAGCAGGTTGCTACCAAATATGGTTGGTTTGCTGGGATTGAGTAGAAAATGATAGCGACACATTTTCAGACTCTTTTCATTTTAAAATTTGAGGATGTCTGATGACGGAATCCTAACCAGGATTAGGAGAAACATCACTGATGAGATAACAAATGGTAAATTAATATCAATGGCTGCTGTTTCATTGCTGAGGCGCTAACCAAGGGTTGGGCGCCGAATTCCCTCTATTAATTCCACTAAGAATTCACTTAATAAAAAACATTAATTACCAGAGTTTAATAAAACAGTGATTAGCAGACTTCAAATAGTTCTATTTATTTCAAGGAAATTATTGCTTGAGTGCTTTAATTGTAAACACATTAGTAGGATAAAAAGTAAGGATCAAGGATCCTGAGAAGAGAAGCTGAGCTGAGATGGTAATTGCTTCCAACTTTTTACACCAGAGAGAGGCTGTAAACTAAGGATATGAGCTTGGATCAAGTTAGCAAATAAAAAAAATAAATCCCTACTGAGGACATCTAGAGTATTTTGAGGAGGAATACCAGTCAAGCGTTGGACCAAACGCTAGTGATCTACTCAGCTATGGATAATAGTCTTCATAGTATTATCAATTCTATATCATATATCATCAGACAACGCAAGGATTTCACAAACCAAACCTGTGCAAGTTATCAATTTAGGGGTTAATATTTGTGAAAAAGCAGCGAAGCCCCTAGATTTTAACAGGGACACAATAATGCCGCTTGGGTAAGGTAAGGCCTGAGTTTATTAAAGGCTAGCTGACAGTTCTCAGCCCATTCAAAAGGTACTCCTCTCTTGAGAAGGTGAAACAGAAATTCCTCTATTTTGCTGAAGTAGACTACAAACCAGCAGTAGTATCCAATCATGCAAAGAAAAATTGAATAGTTGCGCACGCTACTCATTAATGTCATGCGTTCAATAGCTTTAACATTTTCCAGTTGGGGCCTCAAGTTATGTTTACCAATGATGAAACCCAAGTAGTCCAGCTGCTCACGGAAAACCTATACTTATGAGGCTTGATATTCAGATCAGCCTTGGCAAGGAGAATGAAGAATTCCTACTAACGTTTCAGATGTTCATTGAACGTTTTAGAGAAAACGTTGATATTATCAAAAAAATTAAAGACAAAGGAGAGTTTTAAATCACCAAGAATACTGTCCATAGATCACTGAAAAGTCATGGGGTGTTGCACAGCCCATAAAGCATTTTAGTAGTCTGGTAAAGGCCCTAAGCCATAATCATGGCAATTTACCTGCTCTTCCTTGGGCAGCTATATCTCACAAAGACCTGAAACTGGGTATATAACTGAAAATTTCGCGCGCCGCCCAGCATTCAAGGACATCATCAATTCTGGTAAAGTATAGGAATCCTTTTTTAGCAATACTGAAAAGCTTGCAATAGTCTATTACCACACAGTTTGAACTGTCATTTTTGATAATCAGCACTGAGGAGGTCCAAGGTCTCTTGGAGGGCACTAAAGTTCCATGATCCACTAACTGTTTAAATTCAGCGTTAATGACCTCATATGCCAATTTTGAATGTCGAACTGGATGAAGACAATTTAGCAGATGACTTCCAGTATTAGTATGGTGAATTACATCATGGGCGCAACAAAAAATTGCAGTCATCTTTTGCAAAAATAACACTGATTTTTTTAAGGATCAGCGCTAAATTCTTGTTATCCTCAGTTAACCCCTCTAGGCTTTTTTGAGATACTAGGGAGCAAACTTATTTCTTGATATCACCAATAAGACCTAGATATTTTTTAGTACTAGTGGCACCCAACCCAAAAGGGGGAGCCGCCACGCATCTTTTTTGCAAATGGGACAAACAAAGGGATTATCATAAATTAAAAAAATTCCTGATATAGCCCCTAGGTTATCAGCCTATGAAGCCATATCAGATGGCGAGGAGGCTTTGGGAAAACTTTTGTCTGGCGCCCGCAATAGCTGGCAGACCATGGCGGACAGCATTGGGGTAGAAGCATCAGCAACATGGGGCATAAGGAGGTATAGTTGGGGGTTTTCTTCGTTAATGAGGCCAGCGGTGTCCATCACCTTAATGTATTGAGTGAGTTGATGATCAGCAAAAATGATGAGATCTGGCACACAAGTAAATGACTTGATGTGCCAGCAGGGCTCAGGATAATTGGTGTTGAAAAGAGAAGTTTTTGCTGCATCGATGCAAGCATGGCTCACACCAAAAGCAAGCTTCTCAATTTTGTACTTTGCATCTTCCTCAAAATCATGGCGGAAATTGAAGATAGGAATACCCTTGACAAGGGGCTCCATTGCCCCATGGAGTTGCTGGCAGAATAAGGTGTTGGCTGGAACAGCTGCAGCTGCAACTTCCATTGTGTTAATATTTTTATAAACAGGAACCTGTTTTTTGGACAAAAATGGTGGGAACACAATTTGGGAGGGTCAACAAAGAACTCCTCTAAAGCAAAATCTGGTTTCACGTGGCACAGCTATCCATCCTCCTCAATCCATTTAAGAGCCTCAAATGGATTGTATTTGGCCAGCGCTGGGCCGGCCACAGTAATTAAGCTGTGGCCAGAGATGATTGGCCACATGCTGTCAACCATATCAGCTCAGCTAAAAACAGGTTCAGCCATTGACTCAAGATTCCGTAATCCAATCAAATTTTCAAAAATTTTAGATTTTATTAAATTTTGATTGGCCACCGCTTTTGAAGCAGCGCCAGAATTCCCTGACGTTGGGGGTGGGAGTATTGAGCCCCATTCAAAAAAAATTGGGAGAGGCAGCTGCCTTGGCAGCGCCTGAGCTCTGAGCAGCAGACACAGTGGAAGCAGCAACTGTGGGGTACTTGCACTTCAAGTGCTCAAGCTCAAAGCACAAGGGGCAAATGGCATGGCTGTTTTCAATTTGCGCCAGAATGGGTGATCAGGGACAGATCTGATCATGGTCAGGGGGGAATCGTGTGGTGAGAGTTGCAATGAAATGGGTGGATTGTTGCAAAGGTGCAAGGCCCTGCCAACCAATCCGTTTCATTAGGAACCTCAAAGTGCAACATGGGGTCTGCGCTGTAAATGGCCAAACCCTCTGTGAGCTTGTGGTGGAGGCATTGGGAGAAAGGAAAGAGGGCAACCTGGCGAACTGGACCATCAAGGTGGCCTCATCCAGGAGCTGGGTGCAAATGGTGAGCAACAGAATTTTTTCTATAAATTAATGGCAGCTTGGCTGCTGCCGCTGCATCAGCTTCATAGCGGAAGCTGAGGTCAAAGTACCCCTTAAAGGGGTGGAAGGCAATATAGCTGGCAGGTTTGAAAACTTCTGTGGCCATCTCGATGATGGCTGCACTTGCATATGGGAAGAGATCCTCATATATGACACAGAGGCTGAAACGCAAATTGTTCCATGTAAGCACTAAAGGGCTCCAGAGCACTGCCTGAGAGCTGGCAAGGTGGTGGGTCAAGTCTCAAGGGGGGACATAACGCCCAGTAGCGTTGGGAGGGCTAGCAGAGACAGCCCAGACGCACTTTGGTAGTGGCCAAAAGACACCAGATGGTGGCACACCACCACCCCAAGCCAGGGCAGCAGGCATCAATTGCATTGTCATCGGTAATTTTTGGCTCAAAAAAGCGGTTGTTTTGTATTTTTTTAAAAAATCTGAATTAGGCTTTAATTTGGGTATTGAAGCAAAAGAAAGATACTAAGACCTAGTTATTAAAGTGGCTAAAGTTAGAAACATTATAAACTTCTTCAATGGGTAACATATGCAAAAAAGTGATAATCTGTTGTCTCTAAATTTGAATAGGATATGTATACAAATTAATTTTAAATTTTTATTATTTAATTCTTTTAAAATATGTGACTGGAGACAAAGCACTCATGGGATGAGATAGGCGAGTAAATGAGAATTTCTTTAAAGTGAGTTACAAATGGAGTTTTTTATGCTACTCACACAACTTGGCATTGCGCCTTGCTATTTGCTGTGAGGGAGACCTCAATTGCCTCAGTAAATGGGCTTTCCAAAAACATGTTCGCTGCACCATGGAAATTTTGAACATGTGTGAAATGGTCAAAGGTGCTACTCATGCACGCTGTTTTTGTGGAATGGCATCCCCAAAAAGCCAGTAGCCAAAGTTTTTGTTTAAACTAAAGCAAAAGTTATTGAAAGCCCTATCTGGGTCAGACCCTTGTGGGCTTGCAGTGGCGGCAACCCTGTTACTATGGATCGCCTATAATGCTATAACAAAAATTATCTTGTTGCAATCAAGGTCTCAATGCCTTGACCCTCCTGGAAGAGCCAGTCCTCAGCTATGTGGTTGGGATTTGTGGATTGTACTGTGCTAAGTGCACCACTTCTTCCCAGACTCTTACCGCTGTTTTACACAAAACATAACTGTGGTGCAGTGAATTTCTTCGCTGAACACTGTGTACTACCTGTTCGTGGCATTTGAGCGTTCCCCTGTCTAAAAAAGGCATTTAGCAACTCTCCAATGCAGGGTTTTAATTTTGGGGTGGAGTAGAGGATCGGTCAATGTTCTCTAAATGATATTATGGAGCTCAGAGGATGAATTATTCCCCAGAAATACAGCACTGGAATTGGCTGGATACTCGGGCCCTCAGAATTAGCATTGGCTAGTGGCGTTGGGTGCCAATTGAGTTTTTGGTTTTCTGTTTCTCCAATGGCACATTTTTTGAGGTTTGAGTTTAATTCTTGGTACAATTTTACTATTTTAAAATAATGGAGTATCGCCTTGACCTCTGGCGTCGCATCCCATGGCCCTACTAACCCTGGGGTTGAACCTATGTAATCAAATAGGGTGGTTGGGGATTCTGGGTTCTAGAGGGCTAGGTTTCTGGTTATTTGGGTCCTTGCTGCATATGCTCATGGAGGCGGACTCTCTTCTTGTGAGGTTGCAGCACTGATCCATTTCATAAATATGTTTGCAGCATTGCATTCAGGGTCTATTAACCCCATCCCACTTTCAGAAGTGGCCCCTTAGTGTGGTGATCCTGTCTGGATGGATCATGAGCCCCAGAACCAAGGTTGTAGAATTGATGTGAGTTTTTTAAAAACGATTGCTAAAGTCAATAGCATGTGCAGGGTACCAAATTTTTGAGAAGAGCATAGTATTGTCAAAGCGACATTTTCCATCCAGAGATGTCTTCCTGAACTTCCAATTTGCCACTGTCCCTTGGATACACTGAAGTAGCTTCTCTTACACATCTTTGTTTGCTATACCCGCACTTGTGATGGGGATCCCTAGGTGTTTGATGGGTTCCTTTGGGCAATGAAACTGAAAGGGCGTGTAAAACTGGATTTTTTACACTTCTTCACTTTGCTTGTGTTTGTGACATTTCTTTTTGTCCTCTTGTTTATAGAGCCTAGGTGCTTAGCACTTGATAGTACCAAGGCTTGTAATTTGGTTTTGTTGAGTTTGGCTTGTGAGGTTTTTTTATATAGGCATATTATCTCCTCTACCTTTTTTGGAATCTGCCTTGGAGGAGACCCCTAAAAATCATCTGTGAAGGCCAAAACCTTAAGTGGTTTTTTTCCCTTGAAATCAGTATCAGCTAACTGTTTCTCCATCAACTGTAGGAGGGGGTCAATTGTGAGGTTGTACGGGATAGGGCTAATTGGGTCCCCTTGATGAAGGCCTCTTTCTGGTGTGACAGGAGGTAAATTGAATGTAGACCCTAGAATTGAAATGGTGGATGACAGTTTATGATTGCTATCCACTAGATAAAGGGTTTGTGGAAGCCCAGTTTTTGAAGTATTTTCTTCAACTATTCCCAGTCTAATCTGTCATGCCTTAGCTTGGTCTAGAAAGCATAGAGTGCCCTTGGATGCTCCTCACATTGTGTTTATTACTTGGTGGATGTTGTCCCAAATGCTCTTACTAAGGTTAAACCATGTTGTTGTGGGGCAATGCACTCCTTGGCTTTTTCTGAGAGACGCTTAGCCATTGTCTTTCCCATTATCTTGATATCAGCGTTGATTAAAGATATTGGGCGCCAGTTGTTCAGGTCAGTAATGTCCCCTTTTTTGTGAGGCACTATGGTATAGGCTTCTGCGCCTCCCAGGATCACCCTCCCTTCTTGCAGACTTGAGTTAAAGAAAGATAGCATGGGCTCCTTTATTACTTCATAGTGTGCTTTATAGTACTCATAGGGGATGCCATCTGGTCCTGGTGACTTGTTGGTAGGGAGCTTCCCTAGAAACTGTGCTAACTCATCCTCCATTATTGGGCCAACAATGTTGGCTAAATGCTCAGCGTTGTTGGGAAGAGCATTGATGAAGTAGTTTTTAGAAGCTTTCTCTGTTGGGCATCCTTATACAGTTCTGAGTAGTAGGATTGGGTTATGGATGCTACCTCTTCTGGGTTTCTAGTGGTTTGGCCTTCACATATTAGGAGTTCGGTTAGACTGGCATTTTTAACCTCATTTTGTAAGTCTGATAGAAAAACTTGGACAGACAATCCCCCTGAACAGCCCATCTGGCACCTGCTTGGAGGGCCTCTATGTGCATTTGAAGTTATTTATGTTTCTTGACAATTAGTGTCTGTTCCACCCAATCTCTAGACCTTTGTGGTGAGTAGCCGTTAAGGGGTGGGTATCTTTCCATATGATTTAATGTTCTCTTAGCTTTGGAAAATTCTGCTATTTCTTTTCTTGTGTGACGGAAGGCTGCGTGGGCTTGGGCGGATAGAATTTCCTTCTTTAACATATGCCACTTTTGCCATAAGGTTTCAGAGCAGAGCATATGGCTAGTTAATCTACATGTAATTCTGTCTGATCTTCTACTTGGACCAGATTCACATTCTTAGGCATCATTCTTTTACAACGTTGGTCCTTGGACGTTTCTTCCTTTGATTGGATACTAATTTTCACCATTCTATGGTCTGATAGATGTAGGTCGTTGTTACGAAATCTTCAGCTTGTGATTCCAACAAAACAGATATGAGTATCCAATCCATTCTAGTGGTGCTGATTAGTTGATTACCTACAATATTTGGCCGCGTCAGATTTGGAAAGTATGATTCTGAGAGTGTTTTGGCATCTAGAAGCCCTTTTGTTGTCATTAATTGCTGTAATTGGTTCGATCCTATTGGCAGGTTTGTGACATTTGACCATCTATCACAAGTTCCGTCCAGCCAGCATTAAAAGTCCTTTAGGTAAACCGTTTCTTCTGGAAGGTTTAAGTCAATTAGGTTGCTCAGAAACTCTTCCCTTTTTGTCCAATTCAACTGGGGCATATACTGAGGCGTCCTGATATGATTGATTCCCCCATTTGTTGGCCAGAACTAGAATCCTTACTTTCAAATGAGAGTAGTAGTTGATGATTGTTATGGCAGCTGATTCTTTGACTACAAATCCACAAAAGCTGGTCCAGATTGTCCGCGATGCGAGAAAGAGCCTGGAACACTCATCCCCTTTTCCAGTGGTGCACTTGCTCTCCTGCAAGGCAAGCACGTCCACTGGTTGGTTTAGCATGAGCCCTCTTTCTTATCCATGGACTTCTTGGATGAGAGTTCTGATATATTGAGAGTCCCAATTGTTAGTGAGCCCAGCACCCCTGCTATGACTGCATAGGGCCAGATTGACCCTGTGCAGCTGAGTTGGCTTGCTTATATCTGGACCTAGTCATAGGACCCTCGTAAATGGTTTGGGCTGGTGGTGAGCGTAATTGCCATTCTGGTGGACCAGAGTTCCGATTTGGGCTCTTCATACAGTGAGCATTGTTGTCCTCCACCCCGTTGAGGGTTGATAAACTGTTGGCTTGTGGAACAGGTTTGTTAACTGTTAATTGAATGGGTTGGTCTCCATTGTGTACAGGTAGGAAGTTTACGTTGTTTATTTCAGATTTAAATTCTAACTGCTCATTATCTTGCGGCTGGTGGTTTTCTTAGGGGCGGTCATACTAGAGATATGCTTTTGTTGTTTCTCAATGTTTTTCTTTGCCGCTTCCTCCCAAGATGCTGCTTCCTTCTCCTCCTTCTGCTTCTTCTGCTTGGCCTTCTCCGCCGCCTTTCTAGCCATCTTCTCTTCTTTACGTTGCTCTGGGGAGACTGGTTGGACAACCTCATAGTTATCCTGTGATCTCAAGAGGCGGACTGTTAATGCGTCCCTCTGATCTATATCCTACAGACTTTCTTCACACTATATATACTTTCTTCCCTCTCATGCAGCCGGACAGGCGTTGTTTTTATGCCCTACTTTGATGCAGCTCGTACATATTGGTGTGCTCTTTTCTGGGCAGACTGAGAAAGGGCGAGACTTATTTCTCTTTGAGTCTAAGATGTACGCTTTGCGTGGGATTGTATTGATGTCACCATCATCATCCACGCCCGTCATATCATTGCTACAGCCTTTTCTATAGCCAGGTGGGGCAAGAGGTGGTTTTTCTCCATTTCAAAATAAACTAGTTCTCCATATGCTCACAGGACGCTTGTTAACGCTGTCTCCAGGTAGTTTGCTTTTCAGTGGTTGGGAGTCCTTCAAGTACTATAAACAAGTTTTCATCATCCTAAAATGGGTGCATGTGATTGGGATATAGTCTTTAATTTTTTTAGGCTCCTTGCCTACTTTCCGCTTAGTATGGGTGACTATAAATGAGGCAGCTATGGCTGCATCCACGGCCGCAGCTGTAGCAAAGCCAAGATCTAAGGTTCCCAATGTGAGTTTTTTAGTCAAGATTACAACTTCTGGGAAGCGTCCTGGGATAGCCTGACATACTGATTTTATTTTGTAGAGGTTCCTTAACGCCAAAATTAATTTGTACATCCAATTTATGTGAGAACTTTGGAAATGTGTGGCTGATGTTGACAGTTCAGTGAAAATCTTGGACCATATTGAGATAGTCACTGTTTGGAATATATAGTTCCTTTTTGCACTACAGTTAAAGTTGAGAAGCTGGGCCTTCTGGCCCATTCTGTTCCCTTTCATCGCTGATGCATAGGTGTGTGAGTTCAGTAGATTCAGTCACTTTGTCATCACCTGATTGGACGTCACAATTAAGACAAGTTATATGTGTTGAATCAATTTAATCACCTTTAAACAAAAGTGATGCTTACGGGAAGGATATGTAGACAAATTAGCTAGAAGCACTTTGAATCTCGCCATGGTCAGGGAGGATAATCTTGGCGTAGTTACATGTTCTGAATTGGAATAACAGAATGGCGTGAATATATCACCATATAATCTTAGGGAATTTCCAGCTTAATTTTGGTCCTCACTATCACTTGATGGCCTAGATGAATAGTTAGATTACAATTGGCACGCAGCGGGATCCCAGTAGATTCTAAAATCTAGTTATTAACTGCTGTATATGGTCGTAAATCTGATGATAACCCAAGGGTAATATACCATTTCTAAAACAAGGTTGACAAATCCCTGAGATTGAGGTGCCAGGGCCTCGCCCTTATGACAATAGAATAATGGAAGGGTTTGTAAGAAATTATTAAGGTGTTCTCCTACAATAGTTTTGACTCCAAGAGTCCATATAAATGAGGTCCTGATAAGAAAATTGTATTTTTGGTTAGTAACACAATAGAAGGAGTAGAGATCACCAGAGACTAAATTACAGCGGCAATGCGCTGTATGCCCCTTTTTAGTAGTGTACTATGGGCCCGCTGTGCCATAAAT
>JAKSZP010003035.1:0-84552 GCA_022478985.1 Massospora cicadina | reverse complement strand
AAAAAAGGTCTTTGGGCTTAGGTGCCAGTTTTGAAACCACTTGGGAAAGACGCTCTGAATATAAGATGAACAAGGAAAAGGAGCTACGGCTTTCACCAGCTGCGTCTCTTGAACTGAAGATGAAAGGGAGCACTTCCCCATCACCGCCATTACCAACTGATTATTGTTATGTGAAGAGGAAACAGTGGGTGATGGCAGCTCCGTAGGAGCCAGTTTTCAGAGGGAAACAGTCATAGTAGATGCTACATTGAGCGGCGTAGGATCTTGGCTCTGAGCTCCTCGTGTAGGGTCACACTTATAAATATCTGCAACAACTAATAAAGCCTCCTTGATATCTCGTATAGTTTTAGAAGTGCGTTTTACAGAAGAGAAATGCGTGGACAAGGAGGGATGAGATGCCAAGCCAGCTAAGATAGCCGCAATTGAATCTTCAAGAGGGAGCATTTGTGCAAGCAACAAAGGTTGATCTTTTATTATGGAAATGCTTACAAATGAGGTGATCAATTCTACCTCTTTCATACTAAGGCACATAAAGGCCTGTTTTTGTCATTGCAAACTTTTCTTAGAACCAAATTCATCAAGCAGTGCTTGCTTAACCTCTTCCCAAGTACTGAGGTTGACCATGGTGGGACCATTCTTTTTTGTGCTATTCGATTTAAGAAAAGAAGAATGAACCAAATTTTTTGTTATCCAGTGGCTCCTTCCATCATAGATTCATACACATATAGGAAGGAGGCAAAACTGCCCTCACCAGGTATGAACTTGTCTCGCAGAGGGGTTTTTCTTATACTAGGGCATTTTAGTGAGTGCTGCTTAGGCCGTTTAAGGCGAGACAGAGCACTATCTAGCTGGAGCTCAATGGAAGTTAGCTGAGGGTTCATTTCCATCATTTTTATGGTGTAAAGGCTCACCTGTAGTGAGCACCACTTGCTGGATTTTGGCTTGGAAAACAGCTCGCTGGTGCTTGCTGCCTCAAATCCAACAATATAAACCAGGGGCTTTGTTCAACAATTATAGGAAAATATAAATAAAAAAATAAGGAAATAATAAAATTAAACTATAGGCTAATAGGTGCCACACAGGGGTTAAATAGAGTCGATCCCCTCAATATTCAATTGATTAGTATTTAAACTGTTTCAAGGTTTGGAGGGAATTCAAGGATAGTTTTGGAACAGCTTTGACGCATTCCAAATTAGGGAATATGGTAAGCTCTCCTATCAGATTGTGGGAATTGGAGTTACTTTTTTTGTGGAATGATACTAGGGATGGGGTTTTGGGCAGAGTGTACCCATGTGGTAAGGTTTTGATGTACTTCAACCAATCACCACTAGACAAAGTATTTTAACCTTGGGTGACCTCCATCACGCCTATAAAAGGGGGGGGTCCCATGATGATGCTTTGAGGGACTTGGTTATGGTTGGGGAAGTACCTTCCACTGGTCGTTCAAAAGTCTGTCATGTGGTCAGAGTAATCCAACCATTCAATTTTACATTTGGCGCCAATGCAGGTTTCAAAATGGTGTTGCCCCAATTAATGGGTTTCCACCAAGAATCAGCCAGGGTCAATTGGCCAATATCCTCAAAATCATTTTTATTTAAATCACTTTCTGGTATATTGAAAACTCTTAAATGTCCAACATTCCCACTATTTGGCCGATTTTCACCTACAACATTCTTCTTCTGAGGCCTGGGAGGCAAATGTCTGACAGGGTTTATCCAAGCACATGGGAGCCAAGATCTAACCAAATTTGCTACTCAGGGATTTGGTGACATCTGGGGACAGTTGTCAAGGTAGCAATATTCAGCCTCCCTGGTCAGGTTTGGACCTTGAAGGTGAAAGATTTTGATATAGTAAATAGAGGATTATCCTTGATACAATGAAATAGCACAACTCAATATAATGAGGTACACAATTGGCATTCATTAATATTAATATTAATGAGTAGTGACCCCAGAGTAGAGGCTTCACCCAGATTAGGGCGAATCCCAACAGAGCCCCCTCCAAGCCTTGATTGGGGTCAAGAATCAAGATGTTTGCAACCAGAAAAAAAGATTAAGGGGCACTTAGAATCTTCAGGCATAGTTTAGAGTAGATAGAGATGAACAAAAAAGAAGTTAAGTCTCTGGAATCCATATTATCAAAATAGTTCTAAATGAATGAATGATGTATGGGCTAAAGGAAGATGGCGCAAATACAACAGCAAGATTCTGGCTAATTTCATATCTGTCATAAGTCATCTGTAAATCTCAAAAGAGCGACCAAATTGAATAATGAGTGCAATTCAGTTATTTATTTATATAATACTTTCAAATTATCTTCAACAACAGTCACCAATTAGTAAAATTATTGAAAGGTATTGGGGATTGCCCCTGTCAGTTGTAAGGTTGGATTATCATCGAGATAGCTCAACCCAATTGAATAGGGATCACATTCAGAAGGTCATCAAGTCTAGGAGATTTAGTCAGCAACCACTTCTGACTCTTCTAGAATCTAATTTCAGAAATCAAACATGAGGTTTCTCAAGTTTTAAATTAAAAATTAGGGTTAATAAACAATAAAATATTAATCTAGATATATTATATAAGATGAGGACCAGCTGGGAAAAACACTCCAACTGGCAACAGCAAGATCAAATCATCCAGTAAAACACTCAACTGATCCTAATGAGAATTTCTGGTATTCGCTCAGATTCTTATGGCGTCTTGCGCTGTCAGCCCTTGATCTGAGGTCTTATCCCTTAATTCATTCTGGGCTTTACCGCTTGACAGCTGGTGCTGAGGCCCAAAGCATGATAGCTCCTCCTCCTTCCTGAGTGAGTTTTGCGGCTTGAGATACCCATCCAAGTTAAGCATCTAGACGTTGGAGTTGTTGAATTAAAAAGTTGAGCTGACCTTCTAAGAGGTCCACCCCAATACTTGGAACAGGAGAACCTAACGACCTAGGGGCCGTTGTTGGCCAAGAGAGCCATCTGACAAGGGGTTTTTCAGATTCACAGGCGGCCAAGGATGACCAGTATCATCCCTGTTTAGAGGGTCAAGTTACATGAGCATTATCAAGGGTAAACCGAGCATTGTTAATTAAATTCTCCAGTTTAAGGATCCGTTAATCCATAGCAACTCTCAAGTTGTTGAGCAAGGTTTGTAACTAGAATATTATCCACAATATGAATGTGTATAGTGAAATTTAACTGTCTAAAACAATATGAGAGTTTCTGATCAACAAATCTTATTATTACTTTATTAAGATGTAATATGGCAACCTGAATCTCATTTATAATGCAAATTTTCCAATATAGCACGTTGTTTATTATTGCTGAAGAGGGAGGAAGATTGGTATAGATGAAGGAGTTGCAAGTGCAGGGCATCCAATAATTGCAAATGTTGGAAGAGTTCCTGATGATGGAACATGGCAACTTGTAGCAAGTGATACAAGATGGGGTGCACAAATTGGCGCAGGTAACACTATGCTCGTCCTAGCCCAGCCTGAGTTCCATCAAGGAAGAAACTGACAGTTAAGCCCATCATAGGCAGGGTACCATGAGAACTCAGCTTCTGTTGGCCCATTATTTGGGGACAAAGGCTTTCATTAGGAGGTGCTGGAAACTTTGGTAAAATCTGAGATATGTAGTTGATACTGACTTGTGGCAGGGGTGGATGGGTCCACATTTAATAATGAGGGCAACACGTGGTTGCAAAGTGCAGCCAGTTATCCTATTTTTATACTAAATACACACTCACTGAGGCAGGTGGCGCCACGATCTGCAGAGCCATCTGCCACTGAATTTTGATTGCTCATTGAAATTTTTTGTAACTTGAGATCTTCATGGCAGAAATCATAAAATTTGTTGGGATGCGTGGGATGAAATCCAACATCTTAGTAGGGTCAGAGGATCTGAAGCCCCAGGTGCAAGAGAATTGTAAATAAACTAAATAAAATCTACAATTTAGGGAAAATTACTCCTTAATCTGTGATTATAATAATAACTTTGATTATGGAATAGTGGTAGACAAACTAGTTGGGTAAAGGGGAAAAAGTAAGGATTTTCAACTTAAACATAATTTTGACAGAAATTTGTAAATACTTCTGGGAAAATCCAAGCACTATGGAGCTAAAATCTAGCCTAATTTGCTATTTGGAGATTTGGTGACATCTGGGGACAGTTGTTGAGGAAGAAATATTAACCTTCCTAATTGGCTTTAACTAAATGGTGAAAGTTTTTGATATAGTTAATTGGGGATCTTCCTCTAAAACATCATAATATATCAACTTAAGTTAATGAGGAGCACAATTAACATTCATTGATAATTTAATATTAATGAGTTGCAATCCCAGAGTTGATGCTTTACCCAGAGTATGGCGAATCCTGACATTGGCCAAAAAAATTTTATCACCAATTATTACTATTTTTGGTAGTATTTTCAAGTAATTATTATTTTGATTGATATCAGGATGCAATTTCAATTTTAAAAGTAAATAATGATTAATAGGGTTTTATTGCTAACAATGCTTTAAGTGAATTTGGTCATTAAATGATTTTCTGAAATTAAAGCAGGAATTAATTGTTGTAATGCACTAAGCAAATATGATGTTTGATGAGACTACCAAAGCGTTACAATGCTTGTCTTAACGTTACTTTGTAGGGTAGCCTGTGCAACGCAGCCTGCTGTAGATGGGCAATTAGTTCTATTACATAAGAATGGCCGCTATCTAAAAAAGGGTATTTACTGAGGCTGACTAAAGGCGTTGGAACATGCTATTATGGAGGTCACCCTTGATGGGTCATAATATAGTTGAATATGGATATCACCCAAAGGATAGTTAAATAAAGAGTTATTTTATTGCTAATATATTTCTTTAGACTAAGTTTGTTTGCAATAATGATGTATATGTTGAGGTGCCAACTGAAGAGTTGAGCACTACACTTCCTTATATAAACCTCCTGATATCCCATACAAAGACAGATTCTAGACTTTTAAATATCTTACATATTTATAATTTTTATTGAAGAGTTAAGGGATTAATTGACCATTTCTTTTTTCTCAAGAAACCAGTAAGAGTATACCTGAGTGTTGTGAAACCACTTACAGAGAAACTTGAATGGCTAGTTTTCTCTATACAACTAGCAATCCCCTTATTTTATAACATAGTAGACCCCGCTTTTCTTTCTCATAACAATCACTTTAGTTACTATGATTTGATTCGAACAGAAAATTTGGATAATCACACACAGGAAAGATGGGTGACCTTAATAACAAAAATAATACAACATGGGTGAGCGTTGCGGCAAGCGGTGCACTTAACGGTGCAACTAAGGGTAAGAAACGCCCTGGAGGGGACCAGGAACCTAAGCTGTAAAAAAATTGCAAACTCAGACACCGTCTGGGTTTATGGTATTTACTGTAAAGCACGCACAATACATGTACATTCAATTCAACCAACCTTTGTCAAAGGTGGAACACAGGATCAGACTCTTCCTTGGGGATGAGTCACCAACCCTGTGGGAGAAAACATGTGAGGCACAGCCCTCACTTTTTCCTCACGCGGTGTATGTAGCCACCAACAACATGGGCCACGGCTGGATCAATATTGGTTTCAAAACAGCCGATGAAGCTGATGCTGCAGCAAAAATCTGCGTGGAAATTGCCCTCCCTGAGGGCAAAAAAATTGTGTGTACCGTGCGCACCAGATGGAACAAAGTGAAAACTTTGTTCATCTCATTTTACTCGCTCCCCACCAACCTTCCTCATAAGGTAATTGAGGAGGAGCTCCGCAAAGGTCTTGTGGCCTACGGAGAATTCAACAACTAGAATTAGAGCGACCTTGCTTAATGCCTGACCTGTGCATGGGCAAAGCTATTGCTGTAATCAACCCCTTCCCAGAAGTGGAAGAGGATTTATCCAGAATTCCCCGCGCAGCAGAATTTCACTTTGAAGATGGGGGCCAGTCAGCTGCATTATGAATTACACTGGAACGCGCACCACCCATTTGAAACCACTGTGGCTCACTGAGCCACAAGGAACATGCATGCCCTGTAAAGGAGGGCTTAATGGAAAATGATTTTTGTGAAGAAGCTAAGGATGAAGATAATGAAAACTTCGCCAAAATGACTGATGGCCACCACCCATTCCGCTGGGGTGAAGATGGACTATACTCCATCGTGGACCCAGTTACAAGTAAACAGTGTAAAGCAGCACAAAAAGCCCGCAAGAGAGCAGCAGCTGAGTCAGCGTCACACGCGGAATCCGCCATTAACCACAGACAAATTTGGGAGGATATTTCAGATATTCACCAAACCAACCAATCAGAACAATATGCCCAGGTCAAAAATTTTCATATTAACCAGACTGAGCCACAAAGCGTCATCAGTCATGCACATACTGAGGAACAATGCAACCGCAATTTGGGTGAAAATGCGGTGCACAATTCAATAGAATCAAACCTTAAAAAATATAGAATCTAATCAACAATCCGCATCAATTCAACATGAGACCTGTGCAGGAAAAGTTGACGCAAATGCAAAAAACTGCAATTCCCTTAATCATTGGGTCAGATCAAGGGAACCAACAATGGCAGTGAAAGAGTTGGAGTACAGATGCGGAGCATGGCTAAAATGAGCCGTGGTGGGGTAGGGCCAGAGGGTCCTCCCAACCGCTCCTGAGGCGCCACGGACACCTCAGTGTCAATAGGGACGTTAAACATCGTGGGAGCCAGGGCTCATATGTCCCAAGCCAAAAAGCTGGCTTTCCTGCGAAAACCTCTTGTAGACATCTTGGCCATCCAAGAAACCCACTGCCTACAAGGGGAAGAAGAATCCTGGTCAACCAGGGTCACACCATCACAATCAGTATGGACGTCTCACTGTGGGGTGATATTCCAAAACAACAAAAAATTTAAAATTACAAATTCATCATCACACTTGCACAGTCGATTCCTGGTAGCAACAATCACATGCCAAGATGAAATAATTTTGACAGCATGTATATATGCACCGTGCACTGCAACCAAGAAAAAACATTTTTTGAAAAAATTTCTACTCTCACCCTCCCAGATATCATCATGTTAGGCGATTTCAACTGCTGGGATAACCCCAATGCAGATCAATGGCCTAATCCCAGGGGATACCCACCTGGACACATTGAATATTGCATAATGAAGGCATCTCTTGGCTTACAGGATGCTCTTCCCCCCAATTCACTAATCCTTCCCCACATGACAAGACCCAACATATGTGAGGGACTGCTCATATTAATTAGTCATATTGATCACATCCTCATCCCACAATCCCACCACTCAAGAATCTCCAAATTTACAACAAAAAAGATCAATTTTTCTGATCACTGATTAGTCACGGTGCAGTTAGCACCAAACCAATCCCACACAGGTGTCACCTTGGAGAAAGCTTCACCCAGAAAATAAAATTGCCAAAGATATCTGACTGGGTTGAAAACAAAGCTACAAACCCAGAATTCACAGCACCATTCACTTTAGATCCCATCAGAACATGGGAAAATTTCAAAAAGATTTAATCAACAAAACCTGACATATTGCATCACGCAAGTACACCGCGGAAACAGCCACGATCAAGCGTACTTTGGCAGAACAAGACCACCTGGAAATAAATACTCTGAGATCTGGCTATAGCCCTAATTGGGGACGCAAATGGGCAGAAATTTCAGCACAACTTAACAATCTCATCTTTGAACACCAACACAGAATCAAAGTATTGAACAAAGGTAAGTTCATAAAGGAAGGTGAAACCTGTTTGACATACTTTTTCCACCAATTCCACTCCCACAGAAACCAGCCTGTGTGCACACAGGTCCGAAAGGCCTATGGCACAATAGCAACTGACCCTGAGGAGGTCAAGGTGGAAGTACACCGCTATTACACCAAATTATATCGCAATATGCCAACAGATCCACAAAAAATTAAAGAATATATTCAAACTGCCAAGATACAAACTACACCACCAAATTACAATATACTATTCCTTATTACATGGGAGGAGCTTTGGGAAACAATTCGCTGTGCACCACGTAGGAAATGCCCAGGGCCTGATGGGATACCCTACGAATTTTACAAAAAATATTTTCAACAAATCGCCCCCCTCCTATTGGCATCTATGAACCAGTGCTTACTGGAAACACGCCTCCTACCTGGTGGCCATGAATCATATGTCATAACCTTATATAAAAAAGGGTGAGAAAATTGGACCTGGCCAACTGGCATATAATCGCACTATCTATTACTGACACAAAAATTCTAACAAAAATTGTAGCAACCAGATTAGGCGCAATTGCCTCTGACGTCCTATCACCCAACCAGTTTGGGTTTATACCAGGGCGTTCAATCTGGAACAGCATACACCCTGTTGCAAACATTTTCCAATCCAAAGCAACTGGTGCTCTGGTCTTCTTGGATCAGGAAAAGGCATATGACCGTGTTAGCTGGCCATACCTAAAAGAATGTCTACATGCCTTCAAACTCCCACCAAGATTCATAAAATGGGCGATGCTCCTAACAGAATCTGCAACCATGGCTGTATGCGGCCTTGGATTCCTAACAAACAATATCAAACCACACAGAGGGCTCAAACAAGGGGATTTCCTCAGCCCATTGCTAAACAATTTCAGCTTAGACCCGCTCCTCTGAGTAAATGACTCACATCTCATGAGGATAACCGCACAAGGACAATCAACAGTCAAGAAACTGGCCTTTGCAGATGACTGCGTAGCAGGTATAGCAAACAATGAAGATGCCCAACAGCTGGAACACACTCTAGAGGAATACTTCAAGGTCAGCAATGCATCGCTTAACAAAAGGAAGACAGAAATCATCTTCTTAGGCAATTACACAAACTATTGAGCCACAACATCAGAACCTCACACCAACACTTGAAAAAACCCAATTATTTTACCCTTTGCAACACCTCCCACCACCACTCCTGTCCGACACCTTGGAATCTGGCTAGAATCTGGGGGATATGCTAATGAGACAATGGAAAGTAACCTGTTACAATGGGTATCCAAACGCGTAGCCTTTCTCAAGGGGAGAACCCCAGGACTAACAGGACGAGTTACAGTTGCTAACTCGCTCATCCTCCCAATACTGTGGTACCAGGCCCATGCGATAGCCTTCTCACCTACCTTTATAACCTCAATTCGTGCGCTTATCCAGGGCTGGCTGTGGCCTGGCTCTCACCCTCCTATACGGATGGAAACACTATTTGGCCCACGCTCAAGCGGAGGCATGGGACTAATAGATTTTGAGAGCCATGCCAATCACATCCTAGGTACCTGGATAAAGGAAATCCTTGCTCCAGACCTCCTGCAACAACATTGGTCCGGAGAATCAAGGACTAACTTTGCACAGGCGCTCAAATTTACCAACCCACATAGTCCACCCAGACTACTTTCATACCTTGCCAAGCACCCTACTGCAACAGGTCCGCATGGAACCTCCCCTCATTTCAAACATATCCTCCAAACTATCCGCCATATGGGATGGACCATAGAGAACATGGGTACTATACAGGGAAGGGGATGACCCAGCCCTCAATTCAAATTAAGAAACCCCAAAAACCACCTCCAGAGGGATATGCTCGCAACAACCCCAAGCATAGCTAGGATAGAATACCTAGATATGCTGGACATTCCCTATGATTTAACCACACAGAAAGCAATGTGGAAATGACACACCACCCACTTCTACAACCAAGGATAAGAGCAAACGCCTTGCGCTGTTTGAGAAGGACCTATAGGATGGCAGACCACTCCAACTCCCTCCACAAAACATGTGCAGTATGTGGAGGGGAGGGATCCCTACATTACCGCCTAGAAACATGCCCCCCAACCAAAGCTATATGGCAGGAAGTCACACGCCTGCTTAAGATACAAAACGAACAGGAATTCTTGATATCAAAGAATATCTTCGCGCTCCAGATTGAGTCACCAAACCCATCTACCCTCCGCTCCCTAATAATACCCATTTCAATGTGGACAATAAACAATTGCATTAGATGCGTTCAAGGGCACAGTACCAACTATTCATGGGGTTATTAACAGATTCCATTTCCACTTACTAGAGCACTTCCAAGCCTGGCTCTACGGATATATGAGGCTAAGGCAACAGGCGCTCATAGAATCATGGTTCCCACTCTGGTTCCTCCACACAGACCCTTTCCTTCACACCTGCTCCATAGCAGGGGAAACCCCCTCGGAGTAGTGCACCAACCCCCATACCTGGCAGTCCCGCTGGCAACAGGGGTAACTTGAGTACCCTGGGGTGCCCAATTTTTATATTTGTTAGTTATTCTCTTAGTTTCACATATATTTGGTAATGTCTGTCCCCTGGTCGGCTTACCTCAGTTAAATAAAATAACATAGTAGACCCTGTGAAGCAAACAAAAATAAAAGTTTACAATTTGGAAAAACAACTTAAAAGTAATATAATATAAACTTAATATCTGGAAACTACATATGATTATCCCACTCAGAGTGAGAGTAAATTATTATGGTACTCGAAAAATTATATATAAAATTTATTCTTCAAGGGTATAAAATTATAAAAAAATAAAGTATGTTTACTGGACAGTCTCAAGTCAAAATATACTCCAGAAAACAGCAAAGTGATGCTGTGCAAAAATAACAACAGATGAAATCACTTTTGCAGACTAGGCATTTACACCATTGATTTTAAATTATAAACTATAATTTAAACTTATGCCATTGTGACTTTCAGAACTTCTTAAATGTAGTTATTACCTATTTAATTAAAAATATTCTAATCTTTTTCTATATGATTGCTTTAAAGATATTAAGAATGGCTAATATGTATACTGTAGTATCATCTGTACTAATAATATTGAATTTAGATATTATTAACCTAAACTCAGTCGATAATTTGTTACTTACTTCAGAACATAGATGATCTAGGTCATACTTTAAATATGTGGTGCGTAGCAGCATCTCTCCATGTTCTTATAGTTCCAAGTCACGGTTTTTAACCCACTAAGGTATGAGACAAAATCTAATAGAAAACTCGCATAATTTATATCTCATATTATGCAACCAAATTAAAATTGTTGCTCAATAAATAAAAATAATATTGTTTGTGAAGTAATTGCAGCAATAAAATTGCTAAAAAGCCAGCAAAGGTTGCATCAAGGTTATGAAATATCAGCCCATATTAGTGTATGGTCTGAAGTAACTATCAGATTTTTTTGTAACTTTGTTAAAGGTTCTGTAATCTAATTTTAAAAAGTATGCTTACAACCATCAGGCTTGCTAAACTCAAACATGTGCCCTGTGTTACTTCATCTCTTGTGATATAAAGTTTCACTTAAACAATTGTGAACTTTAGCTAGCTCTTTAAAAATTTCATTTTGATGTTATTGTAGGCTTTTAAATGTATTAAAAATGTAGCTTTCAGGAAAAATCATTAATAATGATAACTGAAGCTCTGAAATTTTTATTCATAAATTATACTGAAAAGTAAAATTGGTTATAAATACTTGAATTTGTGCAAAATATGGGTTAATTGATCATATACTTAAGTCATAATCACAATGATATTGAGCTATTTTCACTATTTTTGAACTCATATGCAAGTTTTTTAATTTCAGAAAACCAAAAAAAATTTACCACTTCCACATAATTAGCCTTAATAAGTCCAGGGAGAATAGATATATGATCTATTTATTACTTTACTAAACCTTTTCAGTCAACATAATATTTTGAATGCAACTACTAAACAATTTTTTTCCTAAATAATTGTTATTCATTATCTACCAACCAAAAAACTAAAAAATATTCCATTCTCTCATTCCCAAAAAGACCCTACCTGGGGACAACACCCTCACCAGCATAACCTTAAGTTCTTATTCATTGTGCATCAAGTGTACTCCTTATAATGAACCAAAGACTCAGTTTTTATAGTTCATGATTAACTATATGTAAAAATATTGTGATACTACATGTGCACAAGCTCATTTGATTTATAGATTTATTATAATAAATGCATGTGTATGGAGATGACTAGCCCATTCAAGTTTCTGATACAAGTGATTTTTCCTCACTTAAATAGTTGAGAAATAGAAAGAAGAACCAAGCCTAAACACTTTAACTGAAAAAAACACAATAGCTAATTAGAATTGTTTTATCTTACTATTATTATTATTTAATTAGAGAAAGTATATAGTGACTAAAGTATTGGAAGACATGTATATAATGCCATTTTTTGGTATCATGTTCATCTTGTCATGCATTGCCTATAATAAATACATTATTGGTTTATAATTTAAAGTACTTTGTAGAAAAAGTGTTTATTACACTTATCTAGCCCCAGATGATTTCTAAAAATAAGCACGCTAAAATGTCAAGATAAGAGCTATTGAATCAGCATCTACTACCAATTGATTTAAGCTAATTGAGATTCATTTTACAAGGCTTATTATAAAACTTAACCGTTGGTGAAAACAGTCACTGATTAAACATAATTAAAGATGAGGTGGCCTGTTTACTTAGGGGAATGCTTTTGGAAAAGAATGGCCACTTGTAATAGCTATTTATTTTTTCACAGGGTGCATCATAAGGCAAGAAAGAGAGTCTAGTCCTTCATTACATGAGACATGTACTTATGGTTACAAACATGTCTTACTGAGCTGAAGTATTGTAATTATACATAGCAGGGATGCTCCTAAGCACACCAGAAATCCTCTTAACCTCTTTTGGAAACAAAACTAAGTCCACACTATCAAAAGTAATTCTTATATAGTTGGCGTTATTAGCACCAAATAAAAAACATTATAGGAATACTTTGTGAAGGCAGTTAGTTTATTATATAAAATGGAAAATATTTTGTAATATGGGGAGTTTAGCTTAAAAGTAGGGTTTGATGCATATCAACAATTTCTTCTAATAAAGCAATTTATTTATTTTTCTCTTGGTTTAAAGTCAGCAGAATCCAATTCTTTGATTCTCTCTAATATTCAAAGGTTCTTCCACAGATTATACTGTGAAGCTCTTGCTTGTTTTTTTTGGGTTGCTGTTGTTCTAAGCCTAACTATAGCTCCTGTTGTTCCTGTGACAACTGTTGCTCTTAAACTGCATGGGTATCTTAATCATCTTTTTAAATTTATCGCGGGAAAGGCTGACCATGGGATGGACACTTCCAAACTTGACTCAGGAAAGACAAACTTAGTACCAGGGGAGGCACCCCAGAGAAGCGATGCTATCTCTTGTTGCCAGTGGGAACGCCACTTATGGGGAGGGGGAGGGAACGTGTGAAGGGGCCGTAGCCACTATTGAGCACGTGTGGAGGAAGGGGTCTGATTTGATGAACCAGACTGGGAACAAGGAGGAGACCAGCTGTCAGTGATGTGGTGGGAGGTATCCAAACATCCACAATTGAAAGTGGTCCACCAAATGAGACCGGAATCTGTGGACAGTTTCTGGGAGGGTGTGGGTGGAGCCTGCGATGGCATCTAAGACAATCGTGTGGATAGTCCACATGGCGATTGCAACCACAAGAGCACGGAGGGAGGGTGGAAGGGAGGAGGCCATCGATAGAGCAAACATATCTCTTGACAGAATGAAGGGATGCGTTTGATTCTGGCCCAGAAGACGTTGAACTTCGCGCCATATCACTTTAGAGGTGGGGCACTTCTCCAGGCGGTGAAACAGCGTTCCATACTGACCACACACGACACAGGATGAGTGTAAAGCATTAGAGCGCTCAGCTGTATGATACACACGCCTCAGGCAGCGCCACACACGGGAGCGAACTTGAGGCTGCAACAGAGGATGGTGTGCATATTTCCAGATGGTTTTTTGGGTCTCAATGGAGTAAGGGATGTCCATCATGTCCAGGTAGTCCACCCTGGATAGGACATGGGGCCGAATGGGGATCACACCATCATGGATGGGTAGCCCCTGTACCTCTTGTGTGAACTGAGGAGAGGGGTGGCCTCTTTGGGTTGTATGTCCGCGATTACAAATTCTCCACTCTGCGCTCCGCATGGAGAGTAGGATTCGTTTATAGTGGGTTTTAGTCCCGTGAGGACCTGTGGCCGATGTGTGTGATGCGAGGTATTTCATCAGTAAGTGGGGGTTTGATGGATTGTTGAGGCCCAAGGCTTGGGAGAAGTTGGAGCGGGCTGTGCGAGACCAGTGTTGGGAGGGGAGTGTAGGAGCAGTGACGGCCGCGATCCAGGTGCCCAGGATCTTGGCAGCATGGGCTTTGAAGTCAAGAAGGCGCATGCCACCATGATGATGAGGGCCAAACATGACCTCTAGCCACAATGGTGGAGGGCGGCCTGACCAAAGCCATCCTTGCAGCAAGGCATACAAGGATTTGAAGAAGCTTAGGGAGAAGGGGATGGCGTGGGCTCTGAACCAGACTTTGGATAGGAGCATAGAGTTGGTTAAAACAACCCTGCCAGTAAGGGAAGTAGGGTTGGCTCTGAGAGAGGCGATTCGCTTCATCACATTGTCCAGAATACGGCACTCCATTACTGCTGACGCATATCCGCCTGCCTCCATCCACATGCCCAGATGGCATACCAGTCCTATGGTAGGATGTGGCATGAAGGGGAGCACCAGTGGAAAGGTGTGTGTTGAGTTAGCAGGGCGTGGACATGGGCGAGCAGATGAGCTGGGTTGGGAACTAATTGCTGGGGTCCAGCAGTTCTGAAACTGACCAAGGAGGATGTTTTCAGTTTTGGAGGCGTTCAGTGCCGCGTTGCTTACCCAGGATTATTCCTGGATGAGAGCTTCAAGCATGCGTGCATCTTGATTATTAGACATCCCAACCACACAATCATCTGCGAACGCCAATATCTTGACTGGGGCTTGGCCTGGCACATGGACCCCAGTGAGTTGGGCATTCACATTTCGCAGTAGTGGGTCAAGGCTGAAGTTGTATAAGAGTGGGCTGAGGGGGTCCCCTAGTCGCAAGCCCCTTTGAGGGCGGACTACTTCCATTAGGAAGACAGGGCCACGTACTGCCATTGTTGCAGATTCCGTGAGCAGCATCACCCAGTTGATGAAGCGAGGGGGTAGGCAGAATTGATGGTGGCAGGCCCTAAGGTATTCCCAGTTTTCTCTATCATAGGCCTTTTGTTGGTCCAAGAATACAAGTGCCCCAGAGGCTGTGGACTGACATACATTAGCCAAAGAGTGCACGTTATCCCAAATTGACCTTCTGGGGATGAAACCGAATTGTTCTGGGTGATGGTGGCAGATGCTATAGTCCCTAATCGGTTAGCCATAATTTTTGTTAAAATTTTAGTGTCTGTGTTTGTTAGAGAAATGGGGCGCCAGTTGGCTAAGTCTAGCTTATCTCCTTTCTTGAAGAGTGTGACAGTAAAGGCCTCATGTCCTCCTGGTAGGAGGCACATTTCCAACAGGCTTTGGTTAAGTGAGGCGTGCAGCAATGTAGATATATATTTGAAACTATTTTTTGTAGAACTCATATGGAATCCATCTGGGCCTGGGCATTTTTGGTTTGGCACACCGCAAATGGCTGTCCATAATTTGTTCAGAGTAATTAAATTCATTATTTCCGGGTATCAGAAAATGGTGCGGATGTGGGCTCAGTCAACAAATTCTGCCACTTTGGCCAGCTGAATTAGTTTGGCTCGGTACAACTTGGAGTAATATTTTTGTGTTTCGACTGCCACTTCAGCTGGTGTATCCTCAATGGAATTATCTGATCTTTGCACGTGTGTGCAGGCCACGCTCTGGCATGGTGCAAAATTTTTTTAAAGAAGTATGCGGTGCACTTGTCGCCTTTTGTGATGCATGTGGCCCTGTATTGAACATAAACCCAATGTTTGTGTTGCCTTTTGAGTGCGTTGAGGTGGGCGGCTGCCTCCACCCACTTCTGGCCCCATGCAGGGCTGTATCCTGTAACTGGGATATTGGACTCCAAGTGTGCCAATTCTGCCAGAGTGCATGAGATAACTGCCAATGTGGCTTGTGAGCATCTGGAGGAGAGATGGTGAGAGTGGCGGATGGTGTCCTCTTAAAAAGTTGCCCATGTGGAAATGGGGTCCGCACAAAATGGTGCAACAAACTTTTTTGCCAAAGTTGCCTCTTCCACCCACGTGGAAAATCCAGGTGACGTGAGCTTGGGGGGGTAGATTTAGCACCAATGTGGGGCCTTAGCAACTGTGACAGGTAGGTGGTAGGTTATTAAGACCAGCTGATAGTTGGAGAATTCCATTTTCATTGTTTTGAAGTGGGAGATGTGGTGTTGGAATTTCGCCAGCGTTAGGATAAGGTCAATGAAGGTCATGTACCTTAATTGGCTGTTGTGGACGTGGGGACGCGTCATGTTTTTGAGCAGCAGGGCATGTTCTGGCAGTGCATCCATTAACCTGAGGGTGGCCTTTAGAATGCATAGTTCTATGTGACCCTGTGGGGCGTGGGGTGAGGAAGGCCACCGGTCCATTGGTGTGGTTAGCCAACAGATTATGTTGCCGACTAGAAAAGAATCTGGGGGTAGCAGGAGGGATTTGACCAACGAGAAAAATTCCTGACGCTCGTGTGCACCATTTGTGGCATAGATGTTGATGATTGCATGCGCTACATCAGCCCAAGAGAAGGTGATGATGAGCACTCGGCCATTTAGGAATGTTATTGAGGATGTGAATTTGAAAAAATTATTTTTCTGAATTAGCACCCCACAGTGCTTTGACCAAAAGGATAGGGATGGGAGGAGCATTGTTTTACAAGCATCCTTGGAACCTCGTGGACAGTGGGACTCCTGGATGGCCAGGATATCCATGGGTAAATTGTGTTGTAAAAACTCAGTTTCCTAGTCCAAGATGGGGAGGCCTTGAGTCCGGTGATATTCAACATCCCTAAAGTGAAGGTTTCCCCCATCGCACCTTAGGTATGAGGGGGTGGGCCCCTGGTCCCACCGCCTCTTCTAGATCCCCATGGGCCTTCACAGCAGCGCGGGTGTTAGCAGCAATGCTATCAGAGTTTTTGTTGATTTTTGTGGAAAGAGTTGCATTGGCTTTAGCCTTCACTTTTTGTTTTCTCAACGTCAGACAAATTTTTTGCAGTGCAGATGAGTTCGGTGCACCATTGAGTGGGTCAAAAAAATTTTCTGTTAGGATAGGTCCCAAGAAAGTTTTGACCAGAGCTTGGGTGCAACAATTGGGTGAGATCGAGTCTCCCATCAGATCCTCAGATTGAGTGGCCCACTTGGCATGGGCTTCCCAATCTGATTGGTTAATGGATTCCCGAGTTGCTTCTGCCACAAAGGTTTCCATGTACTCCTGGCGTTGTGAGTGTGGGATAGCGGTGGTGGCCTTGGCCGCTTCCTTGGCCGCGGCCCTATGGGCCTGCTTGGCCTTCTTCCGCTCTTGCAGGGAGATAGGCTTTACCAGTAGGTAGCAGCCTTGTGCTCCCCACAGGAAAGCCTCCTTGGTGCTTGCGGTTGGTTCATAGTGCGCCTCTCCGTTGGCCATGGCCACCGAGGGGTGCTCTTGGAATGTGACGCCCTCCTTGATGGGGCATGCATGTGCCTTATGGCTGAACGCGTCACAGTGGATGCAAATGGGGGGCGCGCTGTCCATGGTCACCCAGAATGGGTGGGTGGTATGCCCTGCAATATCAATAAAAGTGGAGTGCAGGATCTGGGTTAGGTCCTTCACGATCTCCTCAGTTGGGGTCAGAACTGCGATGGCTTTGCCGGTGCACAGGTGTGGCATCAGCGTGAAGCGTTGCATTTCAAAAGATTGTATTTCGCCATATATGGCGAGACCATCTTTCAGGTGTTTTTCAAAATGTCACGTTTTACCATAGTAGGCAAAAAGTCAAATGTGAGGAAATTTGGTTTGATTTTGTCCATCTGGTGCATTTGGTTTCAATGACCCATTGCCCTTTGGGGAGGTCGACCACTACATGCACCGCTGCAGTCTCGTCTGCTGCCTTTTTCTTTCAAAACCTAGGTCCAGCCAACCGTGTGACATGTAGTGAGGTGCAACGTACACCACAGTTGGGAAAATTGTGTGCACATCTTCACAAAATTTCCCATAAGGCCATTTTTTGGATGTCTAGAAACACGCGGACTCCAAATTCCACTGACGAAAGTGGCTGGGAGTGTGGCGTGTTGATGTACTGGTTGCATCATGCTTGCCATGCGAGCATCTCTGGGGAAATCGTGACCGCCGGTTTTTTAAGATTTTTGTCTATTCTGCCAGATTCTCTGGGGCGTTTTTGAACGTTGGAGGCTGCGGGCCTTCCACCTGCTCCTCTTACCTTGCTTGCCCAACTGCTCCCTGACATGGGCGCAGACTAATTTCCTCTGTGAGATTATCAAACTAGATTCAGTCTTGAATTGAATAGGTTGCAAAAGTGATTGCAACGAGAAAGAAAAGTTTTTGGTATCTTAATCATCTTAATTGATTAATTTTCCAAATTAGTTTACTTCTAAATTTGTAATATGCCCATTTCTTGGAGTTTTATAAACTAAGAAAACTTTCTTTGGACAGGGTTTCAGTAATCTGTCATTTCTAGGAGTAAAGACCAAAGGTATAAAGAAAGGTTCCTGAGGAGCGTCATTTGCAACGTCATGCTCATACTTTCTTCAACCAGTAATTATAATAGTGCATCCTATAACGTCATGGTGACTGGGTTTCAAATTTTGTTGCAGTCTGGGGATATAAAGGCCACATTATCAGTAAATTTATACAGATTAAAGCCTATAAAAGAGCTTTATGATTTTGTAACTATTTTGATTGCTAGCCATGATAGATGAGACTTGATTGTATTTTTGGCCAGCTATATCAGTACTGATATTAGTGTCAATAGATTTAGGGTTTCTGAAGGGGTCTTCACATAGGGCGAGGAATTACTTACTTTTGTTGAGCCTTTCACAACTTATACCCTCCCCAAGACAAGACGTAGGGGAAACTTCAAGTGCTATGCATGGACTTGATTGTATGTGATGTAAGTGGTATCATCCTTTTCAAGTATTTTGTTTCTCTTCTAATGACAATAGTTGCAGGTCCCATCCAAAAAATTTTATAACTTCTCAAATTGTCTTCTGTGAATATGTTAAAGTATCAATTTTTTTTTCTTATATTGAATAAGGGAAACTTAGTTGTTCATTCATTCTCTGCTGAAATTCCGATATGACTGGATGATAAGCCCTGAGTTGATATAGTGGAACGAATGGAATCTGCCAAATAGTTATGAGTATAATTAAATTAAGCGCTTCAAAATGAGGCGATCTTGGGTTATTGGGAAATTGGCCGAATTGGGCAAGCATGAGTTAAAAAATGAAGAATTGAAGGAACCAATGAATATGGCGAAGTGAATTACTAAGCCATGAAAGTGGTACCATCCAAAGTTGCTACAATACAAGCAGGATGAGATGATTAAGGGTTAGGTTGTTAATAGTATAGAGTGCGCGGAACAGAGAAGAGCTGCTAGAGTGATTATAGTAAATAAAATAAAATAGTGGGAGCAGGTGCTTCACATTTATTAATAAGTTAGCTCTGTTGATTCAAGGGCAACGATCCTCATATCGTTGGTCCATTTACTCAGTGGGTTGAACCATGTGCAATTCGTGTTCAGCGAATCTCATTGATAACGCCAATTTTTATACCACTCTCATTAGTACTATCCTTGAGTGACTTCACAACATTACTTCTGAAGTTCATTTAATCCTGATTAAATCCTCCACTAATTCTTCCTGGTATCTTCTAAGAGGTAATTTCTTCCTATCTAAATCCTTCACTGGAGCTAGCAAGCTAAGTACTGTGGCTTCTTTTTAGTATAGCGTTTTATATGATGACATGCCAGTATTTCTGTATAGCTCAACTGGCAAGAAAACATGGATTATGGAAACAAGGGTTACATATAGATCCATGGTTGATTGCAATCTTCTTTAAGATTGATGAAAGCTTTCCATTCTCTATATTTAAGCGTCCATTTCTAGAGGTGTGAATGGCATGGTAATCTGCTGCTCAACTCAAACTAAGTCCATCAGATGATTCTCAAATTTAGAGAAGAAGTTCCATTTATTATCAGAAAGTAGTATTTAAGGGCATCTGTGGTTAGTATTAACCTAATTGTACAGTAATCTCACAGTAACTCTGGAGGTAAAAGCCTTAACTGCAATCACTTCTACCCACTTGGTGAAGTAATAATTTTCATTAATGATTAAACTGACTCCAACTGGATGACTTTGGAAATGTCCTACAATGTCAATGGATACGTTGTAAATGGGTGCACTTGGAGGGACATTTAAAACTCAAACTTTTTTTGGAGTGGCTTGTATTGTGCGCATTCAATACAGAGCTCCAGAGCCTGACTGATATTGCCCAACATTGCCTCCCAATAGATTTTCTCCTTAATACTATATAAACTATTCTGTAGACTTTTTTGAAGTTCTGAGGATTGCTCGTTTTATTATTATATTCCTGCACGCTTAATTGGGCTGATGTTCAGCTGAATGATTATCAATTTTGCCTGTGGCTTACAGTTTTAGAACCATTTGGAAACCCACTAGGCATACTCAAATGGCTCCAACTTTACTGACCGATTTTAGATTTATTTTTCCCTCTGTTATTGGGATATTCAGATATGGCAGGCAAAGTTAAAAACTGTGGATCTTAAGATCCCAGCTTGCCAACACTCTCCAAAAGCAACTAAAGATAAAAGCCAAACAAAGATATAATACCTTAGATAACTATTAGACTAGATTCTTTTAATAATTATTCATTAGGCCAGGCACCGGTATTTATACCTCTAGGACAACTCCTGGCCACATTCAAACACAATATTAACAGATATTTTACAATCTCAGTTTGGCCCTTAGAAATGATATGACTGAGACCTATTGCTAGGTTTATTTAGCAAGTAACTCTCATATTTTGGAGGATTTTAGGGACAAAATTCACAACAATGAGCATGCAAAATGGTCCAAGGATTGCCTTGAAATGAGTTTCGTCACACTGCTGACAAAATACAAATTCTGGGAGATTTTGTGGTCAATTTAAATAAATAAAGATGTACCCTTAATCAAGTCGTTGGCATGCCTTGCTTTATAGCATTAGGCACTCCCATTTGGGCAGTCCATGTGCAAGTGCTATTGTGCTGGTTGTGCATATTAAAATACAAAAATATTCTGATAGTTAATCATGTTTTTGTCACACAGCTGATGAAAATGACTCCCTAATCAGGATGTCAACTGTCCTTTTGATAGCACTAGGTACTCCCATTTGGGCAGTCCATGTGCAAGTTCTATCATGCCAATTATGTGTACTGACATACAAAATTCACCCTGAGGCAGGAAATTGATTACGTTTTTCATTCATCTGATTGTCCATAGGATTTTTAACCAATAACTTCAGATTGGACCTGAACAATTTTATATATGATGTTTAAATTAATTCTGATTAATCATGAATAGTTGACAATGTTTGATGCAGCAATAATCAGCCCAACTTTGTGAGTGTATTCGTCCCAAGCTATTGATTGAATAATCAGATTGAATTGACGTTGAGTTGATTGGAACAACTGAGTAGTTCCAGAGAAGATTGGCCTAAATGTGCGGGGTTTTCAGCCTCAGCTTTTGATAATATAATTAAATCTATGTTGCAATAATCAGCCCAAGCTGTGCTATTGCAATAGGTTTTAGTTAGATTATTAGCTCAAGCATTAGGAGGGAAAATCAGCACAATCTGTAGTTTGTCAAAGGGTTTATTTTTGAGTCAACCACAGAATCAGTCAATTTCCATGACCTACTTGACAGCACCCTTACATGATTATCGCCATTTAAATTCTTAACACAGATAAGCTAATCATTTCACATGTAATAGCTTATCTAGGTGTCCTTCTATGAACCTCAAAATATTTGAACAAATCTTCCAATGTATTATTTACTGTATCATCTTCTTCCTATTCCTATTTGTATCTTCCTATTAGTTTTTAAATCCTATCACTCTTGTGTGCTTTCATATGGAAATAGGTTTTGAATTAAGTCATCTGCGTTTAAGTACTTCTCTCCTGCCTGGTGCAGAATATCAAAATAATTACCTTAAAGATGAGCAGCCCATCCTGAAACTCTTAAGTCTAGATCTCTTGCTAATCTATTATTTCAATGGGGTTGATTCATAAATATCTCAAAGTGTATGCCATAAAAATAAGGTTGGAACTGGCATACATCTCTGATAAACGCTAGGAATTTGGAGTTGGTTACGGTGTAATTTTTCTCTGATCTGTTAAACTTCTTTAAGTAGATTTTTATAAGATCTACTACTTCCAAGTCCATCTGAGCTAAGCTGGAGCCCATACCCACATTGGTGGTGTCAGTGTAGAAGTCAAACGTCTTTGCAAAGTAAAATATTAGAACTGGGGCTTCCATTAACTTCTGCTTAAGTTGGCTTGATGTATCCTCTTGATTTTGTTCCCAGAGACAGTACTTCTTTGTTAAGCAGGTGATTGAGTGGCTCGGCATTGCCCATAAGTTTAGAATAAATTGGTAGTAGTATCTTATTATAACCAAGAAGATCTGGTAATCTCCCATAATCTAGGGGAACTCATCCTGACAATAGATTTGACTTACTTGGTTGGGGCTTGATTCCTCTTTATTTACTCCTTGGCCAAGTAATTCATACTTCTTCTTAAAAAAAGAGTTGTAGCTTCTCTTCATCTTAATATTGCTCTCTCTCAGTAAGGTAAAAACCTACTTCATGTTCCAAGTGATCCTTAAATGTCATGCTAAAAACCTTGATGTCAAATAAGTGATGAGCACACTTGACATTCTTAGACCTTTGAAATAGATCCATTACTCTCTAGAAATTTGGTGGGGTATTGCAAAAGCCCTGAGGCATAAATGTTGGCTTGTGCAGTCCTTAGCTGGTTAATAGCGCACACTTCTCCTGGCTTCCTTGTGACAGCACCATCAGGAAGGATCCAATTCCAGGTCCTTTGCAGTTAAGTCGCACAACTTTCAAGTTGTTTCAATGTATCATTGATGTGCGTTAGTAAGTACAAATCAAACTTAATTAAGTCATTAAGTCTTCTGTATTTCATAACTATTTGGTGGGTCCCATCCTTCTTTCTCACTAGTAGAAGTGGCAAAGCCCAAGGTCTCTTGGGAGGAGTACCAAGCCTGCATCCTTAAGCTACTGTAACTCTTAGAATGACCTCTTCTTCACTCTTGTATTGGCAGTAAGGCCTTGATCATAAAGGTAGGCACTTCCAGTGTCAATTTTATGTACTCTTCCCTTACAAAGGCCATAATCTTTGGGTCCGCTGTTGAAAATATCTGAATACTGATCCAAGAGTTCTTAAGTTCACGTTCTTCCTATGTAGTTGGCTCTTGCAGCCCAATGTCTTCAATGTCAGAAATGGCTTGAACTTATTAAATAATGGATAGTGGTACATCTTTTCTTTGGCTATGGTCTGACCCTTCTTGTCCTTAACATTATGCTTGATATTGTTTCAAAGGAGAGTTTTGACTTCTCCTTGGTATGTAGAATTATAAAGTTCACGTAGCACTTTAGCTTCAGGTTTCTATCTTCTTTAGGTCAGTAGATTTCAAGAATGATCTGTTCCAGGAGATTGATTCTTATGTTGATTAGCATAACCTTTTTTTTTCTCCATATAGTAATTACAAATCTTTGCTGGCGTACAAGGGCAAACCAGACTCTTCAAAACTGTTGGTGTTAGCTGATTAATTCCATTTATTTTAAAGGTATAACTAACTGTAAAAGGAGTACTTTGTTATACTAGGTATACTTGCTTCTTCTGCTCCTTCTTCTCCTCATATTAAGATAAAGTGGCATTTATTAGTTGAGAAAACTGACTGTAATATGGTTTTCAGTCAACGATTTCTACAAGCACAACAAAAACTGCGTTCATATGAGGAAATTTTAGTGGATGTTCATAAGTACCACAACCAAAGTAAACATGAAATAGCGTCCAAATCACAAGGGTGACGCGGAATAACTTCTTAAGATTTGGTTACTCAGGCCTGGAAGATTTTATTTATCCCGATTATCATTGTTTAGTGCAAACTTCAATCTCTTCATGAGCTTGGAAAATTTAATGTTGACTGGAGCACAGGTATCTAATAATGCTTGTACTTTGACTTTGTGTATGGCGACTTATACTTTTGTAATGCTCTTGTCATGCAAAATGCTTATTAAAAAGAGACTGGGCTTCCAGTCTGGATGTGTATTAGAATTTCGTGAAAGACTATGATAAACAGGCGCTACAAAGGCTACAATATTATTAGTTATGTGGCTCTAGTGAAGATCAACTTAATAGTAACAAAGTTAATAGTTCAATTACTATGGATAATGTCAATTGAATATACAGAATCCTGTATGAAAATAGACCAAAATTAAACCACGTGAGACTAGAGATTGAGGTACTTTATTAATTAAAACCAGATATATTTTTTTAGTACTAGATGGTAAAACCAGAGATATTCATAGGGGAAATTTCGTGGTTTTTTGTGAGGAGTCCCTTGATTCACCAAGATAGGATCTTTACTACCAGAGGACCAGTATTGTTGATTATCATTATTATTAAAAGATTTGTGATGATCATATCTAATAGAGCTCTTGTTAGATGTGAATGACCTTCTTATTGAGGGCTTAGCCCCTTCAAACTGATTGGTCATTTCAGATTGCTTGGTCATCCCAGATTGCTGATCTTCTTTGGATAGTTTAGACTCATAAATCATAGGAGGTCAATAACTCTGAAGGGTCTTTCTTCAGTCAAATTGAGAATCAGAAATACTCTTCTTGGATTTTTCAATCTCAATAGACAGGATATTGAATCTCGATCTGAAGTATGTTCAGTCATCTTAGTCATATCTCCACCAATGCCCCCCTCAAGATCTTGCCTAGGGGGCACATACTTGCGAAGAAACCTACTATGCACTCTATTGATAACAGTACTAGTATCAATAGCAACAATGGAGTATTCCAAACCCCGATGATAAATAATATGATAAGGACCAGCCCATAAGGTGTCCAATATATGTTATCTTCCTCCCAGCCTATGGTGGTAGAAAAGTACAAGATCTCCGACTTGATATTCTGGTAACGCAGGTCTACTAGCATTAGTTCTAATACCTTCCTTCAAGGTGGTAGCACAAGGGAACTTGAAGCTAATGCTTATAATTGGATGATTATATCAGCTAATCTCCTCATAGCTAAATTGGTAGTTTGTGGAGTAGCTTCTTCAAGTATAGGTTATACACTTGAGAGGACGATAGGTTCCCGATCATATAAAGCTTTAAAAGGAGACATTCCAATAATATGATGATAACTAACTCTATAAGCTAACATCGCATTAGGTAAGTAAAGCTTCCACCTACTAGGATCATGGGAGGCCATCTTTTAAAGAAAGGCTACAAGGGTACCATTTTCCCATTTTACCACACCATTAGTTGAACTATTATAAGGGGTCGTAAAGAACTGATAAGTCCTCATTAGTTTGGTAAGCTCAGCCACCACCTGAGAAATGAAATTGGTCCCATTATCTGATAACAGGACTTTTGGGCTACCATGCCTGGTGAAAACTTGCTTGAAAAGAAAGGATGCTGTCATTTGGCAGTAACTGTGGAAACTGAAATAGCTTCAATTCCATTTAGAGAAATGATCAATAGCTAACAGAATATATCAATGTCCATAGGTGGCCGTAGGGAAAGGACCCACCACATCATTACTCATAGTGGAAAAGGGTTTGGAAGGCTCAACAATTTGGTGTTGGAATATCAGATTTCCACCACGTTGTTGTTGGCACTTAAGACAAGATTCCAGCACATTGTGTACAGATTCCAGCATGTTATCCCAGTAACAATGATTCTTTAACCACTGTAGTGTCTTAGCAACAGCTCCATGACCTACAACTTGGTGGGCCTCCATAATGGTATCAGTCCTCGCAGAGGGCCAAAAAAAGGGCAACCACTTAGATCCCAACTTTTTATATAATGAACATTCTTTAACCTGAGTGTCTTTGGTTAAGGATTGTAGCTTCGAGATAACATCCTTAGATTCATGGAACCAGAGCTCAGGTCTACCAATCAGGTCATAAATGGGATCTTCCTCTGCAGAAAATAATGTTAATATAGATAGGCAATTGAGAAAGGCCATCAGCGTTTTGATGTATAGCTCCAGTGCAATGTTGAATAGTGAAGTCATAATTTTGGAGCTTTAAAGCCCATCTAGCTAAGCGCCCATCAGGATCCTTCATTTGTTGCAACCACTTTAGGAAGCGTGATCCGTTACAATAGTGAAATGCTTGCCATATAGATAAGGGCGAAAATGCTTGATGGCGGACAACACAGCGAGGCATTCTCTTTCAGTAACGCTATAATTGCATTCAGCCTTAGAAAGGGTTTTACTATAGTACGTGATGGGGTGATCAACCAGATTGGTATCATGTTGAGCCAGAATGGCCCCAATAGCAATATCACTGGCATCGGTAAATAGTATAAAAGGTTTGGAAAAGTCAGGATGGGCTAAGATGGGGGCACTCATTAAGGCTTGGCGCAACAGATCAAAGGATTGTTGCTGTGATTCTTCCCATACAAAAGGGACTTCTTTATGCAAAAGGTAAACTAAAGGTTCTGCAATCTCCACAAAATGGGGATGAATTGTCAATAATAACCAACCATCCCTAAAACACTTGGATATTGCGCAAGCTTTTGGGAACAGGCATGTCCAAAATAGCTTGTATCTTATTAGATAAGGGTAAAATACCTTCGCAATTAACTTTATGTCCCAAAAATTCCATCTCAGTTTTAAAAAAAGCACACTTTAATGGTTTAAGCTTAAGTGAGGCATGACACAGTCAGCCAAAAACTTCCTTCAAATGAGCCAAATGCTCATTAAAAGTGCGTGAAAAAACAGTAACATCATCTAGATAAACTAAAACACAAGAAAGTTTCAAATCCCCAAACAAGCCATCCATGGCTTGTTGAAAAGTAGCAGGGGCATTGCAAAGCCCCTGCGGCATATGAGTTGGCTCAAATAGCCCCTCACTAGAAATTAGAGCACATTTTTGATGATCTTCCAGGGCAAGATCAATTTGCCAATAACCACTCGCAAGGTCCATAGCAGAGAAGTATTGTGATCCAGACAATAATCTCAATGAATCATCTATGCGAGGTAAATGATAAGAATCCTTTTGAGTAACAGCATTGAGTCAATGATAGTCCATAACCACTCAGTGACCCCCATCCTTTATTGGATGAGTAGTAGAGGAGAAGCCCATGGACTCTTAGAAGGCTTTAGTAGCCTGGCCTCGAGGAGTTTGTTCTAGTTCCACTGAGACTTGAGCCTCCTCAACTTTGGATATGTGATATGGTTGAGCTCAAATAGGGGTAGTATCCCCAGTTTTCACCTGATACTGTACCTCTTTCATCAGGCCAAAATCTCCTGGACCTTGGGAAAAGATATCTGCATATTCTTCAATCAGGGCCTCAGCTTCCAGCTGTTGTTCTGAAGTAAGTGAATCCCCAAATTTGACATCAATTATAGCAACAATAGGGGGATCTTCCAGCCCAAATTCGCGTAAAAACCACATCCCAAAGTAGATAATATGTCAGTCACAGGAGTAGGCTGCACATAGGCGATGGGATTATTGCAAATATAATCGCATAGGTCAGGAAGTGAGATTAGCCAGTAGGATTGAAACAGTCCCATTATAGGCAGGATCAAGGATACTCATGCAGGGTAAGGCCTCCAAATGAGAGGGATTTAGGTGACCATAAATCTCTAATACATTATCAGGGGGTACAAATACTTGTACACCTGTATCAAAAATGATTTGAGCTTTGGGAGGAATAGTAATTGGAGAGTTATATTATAACGGCATGCCCTCAGAGGCACAAGCTGATGAAGGTGGAAGCATGGTCCTTGGACCTAGGATTTGGTATTTGAGACGTGAGATAGTCGTGAGGTATTCCAGTAAGCAAACACGTCGTTTGAGTTTGCCTTTGCTAGTGGGGACATCATATAAGATTAAAGGTACTCAGTACCCTATTAAAGAAAGGTTTTTTCTGTTTAAGACTAATTATTGCATCAAAATTGGTGAGAAACTTAGTTTCTAAGAGCAGATCATAACAGATGTTATCTGATACCACTGCAGGGGCCGACACAACCAACTTTTTGAAAATGCATTGGAAGAGAGGAATAGGCTCCTATATATTTAGTGTAGGAAGGTCCATCAGTTCCATAATCTTGGGAATGGTTAAGGTCCGGAGCCAATTAGATTTTCTTCTTAAGTTTGGATGAGATTACATTGATGGGTGATCCCATATCAATGATAGCCAAAACTTTCACCTTATGCACAGTGACTTCCACCTGGGTTACATCAGTGCCAATGTTTGGGATTGAGAATACTGAGGACTATAATCGTTTGAATGGGATTAGAAGAAAAAGAGGAAGCATAAGCAGAAATAGAGTCTTTGTTGGATAATTCATCAGGGATATCAAGATCATCGGGAGCATATACCACATAACAATCTAAAGAAGAATCAAAATGTTTTGACTGAGGCAACTGAGGTAGGTCAGCACAGTGAGCCTCGTGCCCTATGCTGACTACTCTTTTTTTGACTCCTCCGCTTGTTTTTTTCCAACATTGAGACACCACATGGCCCACCAGATTACAACAAGTACATTGCTCCTTCTTCAGTTTGGATTTAGGATTGGGTGGCATCACTTGGATGTGAGAACGAGGGTTACTAGAGGAGATTGGATGTACCACCCCATTAGGGATTTCCATTTGCTCTTCTTAATTATCAATAATGGAGTTGAAATTTCTTTTAAGTGAATTCAAGTGTAGTAGTAATTGAGTGCGAGAACCAAACACACTCATTACAGCCAATATAGCATCATCAATGGTAATCTGGTCACATGTAGTAAGAGTCTGGGCCTCATGGTAGAATCGTTTAGTGAATTCCTGGATAGACTCTCTTTGTTTAATTTGAATACTCATCAAGGCTTGCTTTTGGTTGGAAAGGATTTGATCACTCCCAAATTCCTTTATGAGAGTGGTTTTCACTTGAGCTCACGTAGTGAAAACCTTAAGATGAGGAACCATGAACTCTTGAGTGAACCAGCTTAGGCAAGAAGTGATATGGTGGACCTTCTTTTGATCAGTAGCTCCATCCATTGCGCGTTATAAAAAAAAGAAAAGAATGGATGCTACCTTCACTCAGTTCAAACTTATACTTGAAGGTAGGTTTAAAAAGGGTGGCTTCAGTGTTCAAGATGTGTACACCTGATACTGCGACTGGTCCAATATTGGAGGGTTTAGACTCTGTGAAATGGGCATGAGGGGGAACTCAGTCAACTTGTTGTCTCAATAGGTTCAAATCATCTTGTAAATTTTGGACCCATTGGTTAAGATGGTCATTTGTAGGAGCTCGGTTCAAGTTGGAAATTGCAGTAACCATCTCCATTTGCTTAGTCTTGAGTATTTCACATTTAGCAACCAAATGCTCAATGGACGCTGTCAATGAAGCAAACCAGGTCTCGGTTTGGGACCATCTAGTACTAAAAAAATGAAGCAAACCGGGTTTCTTGAGTAGTTTGATTTATATCACATAGCCGATGAGCATTCTCAGCACCATCCAGTAAATCAATTAAAGAATAGTCTGGATCAGTCAGAAGACCTTCCAAGGATAAGAAACACCCTTGAGCTTTGGCTCAGATTTGGGTTTCTAATGCTTGTACTCGAGATACTAAGAGCATTGAAGGTTATCTCTTTCTGCTAAGCATCACTTTTCTAAAATCAATTCAGCCTGAAATTTAGCTCCACTAAAGAGATTTAAGAAAACTATTAGCAAATATGGCGGGAAACCCCGCAAAAGAACCCGCAGGCTATGCCAAACGAGCCAGCACCACCCCAAACGAAGCAACCCTCAGTTACCCACCTCAGGGTCAACCAGAATCACCCGCTCTCAAGCAGCAGCCATGAAAGCAGGCACCACCCCCCAACCTGGAGCTACTCCAACTAGCGCCAGTTCACCTGATCGCACTTCTGCAACCTGCACGCCTAACAGCTCTGTGTGCGCTGCCTCCCACCAACCCGCTGGGCCCCCTCCAACCAAGGAGGCCATCACCCACGCTGTTTTAATGGCGTCTGCTCAGTTGAATGCAACTCAGCCCATCCAAGCACCCACCTCCCCCATTGTGTCAGCTAATTCAGCCCCATCTATTATTGCTGACGCCTTGTTTCTGGCTCCCTCCATGAGGGGCGATACCCAGCTACCTGGGCCCCAAATCCTCAGATGTAAGGTTGGATTAGCCGCACATTCTGGTTCACTAAGCACCAAATTGGGACAATCTACTCTTCCCAATGAGGATTCAAATGGTTCGGATTTTGGAACTTCACACCAGTTCCAATCTCACCCGTCCCATTTAAACCCCGTAATTGGCACTTCTCAAGTCGGCACTTTATCTCAATATGCTGAAAACGACCAATTCACCAATCAGCCAATGAGTTTTGCCCACGAAATCACAGCAAATACTCGGGCTGAATTTACCCAAATAGATTGGGATGGTGATGAAACATCTCCCTCCTCCCAATTGGCTGGAGTTAACTCCAATCTGGATGGGACTCCCCAATTTAGCGAGGCCCAACAATCACCTGACCCCCAAACCCTCGGATGTAAAGTTGGATTAGCCGCACATTATGGTTCACTAAGCACCAAATTGGGACAATCTACTCTTCCCAATGGGGATTTAAATGGTTCAGATTTTGGAACTTCACACCAGTTCCAATCTCACCCGTCCCATTTAAACCCCATAATCGGCACTTCTCAAGTCGGCACTTTATCTCCATATGCTGAAAACGACCAATTCACCAATCAGCCAGTGAGTTTTGCCCACGAAATCACAGCAAATACTCAGGCTGAATTTACCCAAATAGATTGGGATGGTGATGAAACATCTCCCTCCTCCCAATTGATTGGAGTTAGTTCCAATCTGGATGGGCATCCCCAATTTAGCGAGGCCCAACAAACCGCCCCTCAATTTAATATGACGCCAGCAACTGCTGTAACATTCCAGCAACAAGGGAACTCTGCAAACTTGTCCAAACCATCAGCTCACACGCAACCCGCAATTTCAGCCCAAAGCAAACACAAACGTACCAAAGGAGCCACTGGGGCGTGGCAAAAACCTCTGACACCAACGCTACCCACTGCTGATCCCCGTGAAGTGGCGTTTATTGCTGATGTTAAGAAGAAATGGGCCGAAACTAGAGCGCAAAAAGCTCTACCTCGCTCAACCCTCTCCCACGCAATTCGCCTTTATTATGGGCATAACCCTGTTGAATTCTATACAGAGGATTACTTCTCATACTTTGCAGCGATTGCGGAGACATTCCCAATTAACACCACCATCCATGAATCAGTGGAGGGCCACTACATCGATGTGGGCTTCACTGAAGCTGCCCTTGCTGACCATGCTGCCACCCTCCAAGTCACTATTCCACGTGGATCTCTTCGCATCTCCCGCACACGCTCTCACCTGGAGAAAATTTCATGGGTTACTTTTTCCAACCTACCAACGACAGTTGATCCTGAGTCTCTTAAACTGGCACTCCATCGTGGTTTAATAGAGTTTGGGTCTGTTCTTTCAGTGGACTTTAGCGTCCCCTCTTACTATGCTCCCACTCAAAGAGCTCGCACTGCTAGGGCGTCATTCATCCCCTCCCCCACTGTATCCCGCAACATTGAGATTATTCCTCGTGTGGCGGTAGTTGGGGCATGCCCTGAGATCTTTTTTGTTGACCCTGATCAGGCACGCCCCCGGTGTTCATGGTGTAACGCCCTTGGACACTTGTATAGTGGCTGCACAGCTCGAAAACAAGCCCTCTTAGCCACCACCCAGGGGCCTAAACCAGGCCAAAAACGATCCCACGTGGCTGCAGCAGCAATTTCACAACCCAGTCACAATGGGTTCCCGTTCAAGACCTGTCCCCTGAGGCCTTACGCCTAGCAGTTGAAACAGCTAACCCCACTATTGGTATGGGATACCTTCGCGCTCATGCCCCCCTTCCAATGGGCACCCCTCCAATCTCCCAGAGTCAACTCCCTCTCTCACCAAGCTCAAGGCATCTCCCACAGGGTGCCCCTCGTCAGCCACCCCCACTCAGGGCTCCGCGGCACCCCCACCAACCTCCACCAGCGATTTATCGCATCAACCCTCAGCTCCCAATGGAGCTATGCCCACCAGCATGGACTGGCAACCCGCGGCCTGCGGTAGAAGTGCCACCTCAAAGAGTCCTACCCCAACCCCACAGTCCATTTCGCGCGGATCCTTTGCAGTGTTGGAGGAAGTGAATATGGACTCAGACTCATCAAATGGGGACACCGCGGAGGTCGCCATTGAGCACCCTCAGGTCCTTCCCCTGCAACGGAGCGGGGCAGCATCCTAGGCTGGCTTACTGGGTCCTCCGCCCCCCCACCCTCTCCTTCCCCTCAGAACCCTCGACGCTCCTCACGGATTGCAGCTAATAGTCAAGCTAAAGGACTCAAAACTAGCCGCCTCACAGCAGCAGGTTTAAGCGCTGGCAACCCCCCAGGACATGGAGGGGAACAGCTATGAGTCCCCATGGCAGCACCCTGGCCCTGCAATCCATCAACGCAAATGGGTTGCGGGACTTTAAGCGGAGAGCCCGCCTCCTCTGAAACTTCAGGTCAGCACAAATTGACATCGCTGCTGTCCAGGAGCCCCATATCCTCCCCCACGAACAATCTGCATGGAATGAACAGTTTGGAGGCAACTCCTTCTGGACAAACCATGCCGCCCTTATTGTTTTGAATCCCCAGGTTAAAACCCATTCTTTTTCACAATATCTAGGTGGCCGCCTCATACTGGCCAAACTCACCACTCCTGACTTCTCCTTCTTCGCTGCAAGCATCTACCTGCCTAATGCAGGTCAGGAGCAAAATCGGCTCTTGGAAGAGAGAGCTCCTCCAACTCAATCTCCCACGGAATACAGTCCTCTTAGGAGATTTCAACACAACCATAAGTCGCGTCCGTGACTCTTACCCCCTGCAGCAAAGGAACGCCCTGGATCAAGTCGCCTCCAGGATTTCCTTCGCCTGAGTGCTTTATAGATGCGCTTCCACCTTCCGCGTCTGGCCTAGGTTGCATGACTAGGATCCAGTATGATGGAGGAGCTTTCCTGTCAGCGTCACGCATAGATATGGCACTGATTGGCCCCCTGCTGATTGGCCGCGTCTCCTCTCCCATCTCTCGTGACAACCATCTGAGTGATCACAGGTCACTCACCGTTGTCCTCACCACCACACTTAGACCGTCGCGTAGGTTCTGGCCTAGGGTTGCCCCACTCTTCTCAACAACCCCTTCACTAAGGAGAAGCTGTCTATGACCATCCGGGAGACTCACACCTCCCCCCCACCCCACCTGCTTGACCACAAGGCTAGATGGGCGGTGACCAAGGAGGGCATCACCCTCGTTGCTTACAACTGTGCCAAAGCCCAGATGACTGCAGCTCGCGCCAGAGTCAAAAGGGCGGAAGCCAGAATCAGACACTTAGAGCGAAACTGCCAGCCTTCGCCCACTCCCAGATGGTTGGAAGACTGGGAAGCGGCGCAGGAAGCACTCCGCTTGGAGCTCACACTGCAGGAAGAACGGGCAGCAAACTTTACAACATCTCGTTACTATGCTCAATGGGAACGCCCCACCCGCTTCTTCTTTCAGAAACAGAAAGCCCGGTCAACAGCGCAGGATATTACTGCACTGAAGATTGGCACTACAACCACTTCAGATAAGGAGGAAATCACGCAGGAACTACACTGCTTCTACTCCAGCCTCTTCCATGCCACCCAGGTGGACCCATCGGACATCCAAGACTTCCTGTGGCGGGCTCCAGAGCCGCCCATTGACCCAGGGGCTGATGAGGCTCTACTGGCGCCTATTTCCATCCAGGAGGTGATGGAAACCCTTCTGAAATCCCCACGGCTTAAAGCCCCCAGGCCCAGACGGAATACCCTTTGAGGTGTACCTTCTGGAACCTGCAGTGATAGCCAGAACCCTCCGCGACCTCTTCGCTGCACTCTTGGTGAATGGCGAGGTCCTCCCCAACTCACGGCTCAATCACGACCCTCATTCACAAGAAGTCAGACCGTGAGAACCTGGCGAACTGGCGCCCCATAGCGTTGATCAACACAGACAACAAGCTCTTCACGAAGCTTCTGGCCAACCGCATCACCAAATGGGTGTCACCTCGCCTCTCCCCATCCCAGCACGGTTTTATTCCGGGGAGGTCGTTATGGGACAACTATAATGACCTTCACGTGACTTTGACTGCTAACTCTCGTAAGGTGAATGGCTTTGTGGCTCTCCTGGATATGGAGAAAGCATATGATCGGGTAGCCTAGAAGTATATTGATGCTTCCCTGGCCCGCTTCCATCTCCACCCACCCGCAGCTAGGCGCTGGATATCAGCGCTCTATGACCAGCTCCACACCAGAGTCCTGGCGCCAATGGGTTTTACAGTGGCAGTACCAGTTGGACAAGGTCTCCGGCAAGGGGACTCCCTGAGACCTATCCTTTTTAACATCACCCTTGACCCCCTCTTGGACTTCTTACAGGACAAGCTAACAGGGATTCTGGTCCCAGGTAAAGCCCCCACACGCACCATGGTTTCTGCAGATGACACTGCCATTGCATTTGGCTGCCCTGGGGATGTTTCCCTCGCTGCTGTGACCATTGAGAGGTACACCAAGGCGTCCAACGCCATGGTCAACACCTCCAAGACAACAGTTGTACAGGTCGTCTCCCCCACCTTCCCCCCACCATTTGGTATTGAACCTGAGCGCGGTACCTTCCGTCACCTGGGCGTTCTCACCAACCAACAAGGAGTTTCTCTAAAAGACAATGAGGACTTGCTCCTTGAAGCAGTTAACTCCAGAATTGCCAGCTGGAACCGGCGGCACATCACCCCCAGGGTCGAGCTCTGATGGCCAATGTGTTCCTCCTCTCCAAAGTCTGGTTCCTAGCGCACGTCTGCCCATTCACAGATGCCTTTTATACGCGGCTCAATGTACTCTTTGCTGTTGGATCTGGGGCTCAAACCATCCACCAATGGCCCTCTCAACCGTGCCTGACCCTGCAATGAAGGGGGCCTAGGGCTTCTGGACACGCAATCCCACGCCACCACAATCTTCCTGAAGTTCCTATGAAAAATTGTCTGCTGGGACGCGACCCCCATGCCCCAATGGGCGCCCGCCCTCCGCCAGTCAGTGTCAGCAGCTCTGGGTCTTCCTAGAGCATCTCTGACCTCATTAGGGGAGTGGCTCACAAACCACCCAGGCCATCGCCTAAAACCATCCTCATCCCCCTACTGGAACCAGGCTCTCCTTGCCCTGAAACGAGTAGGCGCGCGGATCCACCATGCCTTCTCATACAGAAGGGAAGGCCCTGGCCTCAGCCCCCGTCGCCATGCAATTGTGCACAATGGACAAGTTGTCACAACTCGCCTCAACCCCCAAGATCGTCCTCCCATCCGCCCAAGACTCCTTGAACTCCTCCCTCCCTCCGTGAGATTTGACCTTAAAGAATTGTGGAAGGACGTCTATCTCCCCATCCTGTCAGCAAAGGTGTCCAACACCTTATGGAGGGTGCTCCACTGTTCATACAGGACAGGGGACCGGACTGGCCCTACCTTCCAGCACCGAAGCTGCCCCCGCTGTGTAGAGCCTATAAACTCCCACCTCCATCGTTTTTCACCTTTCCAGGTGTCGCCGCATTTTGGCCAAAGGCCCGCGCGCTCCTCCATGCTCAGCCCTGGTCTGGACTCCCTGTGCAAGACCTCATGTTTGAGCAGACATTGCCTGGTTGCCACCGACCCCTCCGTGTCCTCGCCTATGCCACAGCCATCTGGACCATCCATAACTCCTTCCTTTGTGCTGCCTTTGACCAGCAGGTGTGGACCCTTCCACACATGATCACCCACTTTTGGGTACACTTTGAGATGGCCCTGAAGGTCTGCACTATGTCGCCAACCCTCCCCGCTCAGTTGTCACTGCAGCACGGCTCTGGCGCGCAAACCCCCTCCCTTTCTCAATGCCTCCTCCCCTCCCCTTCCCTCGCCTCAGGCTCTTAGGAGCCCAGGCGTAATTCAATAAACATCGATGAATCCCCCCCTTGGGTTGGGACCATCTAGTACTAAAAAAAGAGCATTGAAGGTTCAGAATTGGACGTTGGAAAGCGAGGAGCCAGGGGGACCAGGAGGTCCTAGGGGTCCTTGCGACCCATCTTTACCTGAAGGACCCGGAGGGCCTTGTTGACCCCTGGACCAGGGGGGCCACATTCCCCAGGAGGTCCCAAAGTTACTGATGGGGAGCTAGGTAATCCCGGTGGTCCAGGAGGACCACAGGGCCAGGTTCACCTTCTTTAATATTACCCACCACTTGGACAAGATGTTGGGTTAGCCCATTAAGCTCCCCCAAGCTCTTATCATGTTTGGCCCACAACTGATCCAGTTGTCTCTTAATCTCCTCCTCCAGGGAGGTAATCTGATGGTGAATAGGGTTAATGGCATTGCTAACTTGATGAGATACTTCTTGACCGATGTATCCCACAACCCCATTATCGATTCTCACCAACTGATTATGAATATCATTGATTTCTCTTCAATTGTCAAAAATGGCCTCTCAATTATCCCTTCCAAAATTGAAAGCCATCTCATAAAATGAAGATATTATAGAGTAAAATTGTTGCACTAGAGTCAATTGGAGCTGAATTTCAAGATGATGCAACCCCAAAATCTGGAGTAAATGATGAATAGTAGGATTTACATAATGCCGGAGATACTATTCAGTTCTGGCTAAACCAACTTCAATAGACTGTAACACTGCTCGATTATATAAGTTCATCATGTTGTCATCAACCTTAGAAGCTCGTTCACAATTAGGGCGATCACCAGGATGAATAGCCCCTCTGATCAAGCTTTTGACAGTTTCTTCAAAATTTGCAGCTTGGATCTGATGATTAGATTGCTCAGGGCCCTCGATGGCCAAGTCCATTGAAGCTTGAAATTGTAGATTATTGATATTGGTGGAAGGCAAATCTTGCCAGTTAGAGTGTACCCATCGGGTGACACTCAAAGATTCCTCCAAAGAGGGGCTCTCTTCGCTGGACATATTCAGTGTTGTTAAAGTATGTTTTCACCAGGTAGCCTCAGAAGCAGATATGGCATGGAGCACCATTATTGGAATTTTATGAGAAATTATGATAAACAGGCGCTACAAAGGCTACAAAATTATTAGTTATGTGGCTCTAGTGAAGATCAACTTAATAGTAACAAAGTTAATAGTTCAATTATTATGGATAATGTCAATTGAATATACAGATTCCTGTATGAAAATAGACCAAAATTAAACTACATGAGATGAGAATTGAGGTACTTTAGTAATTAAAAAACAGAGATATTTATAGGAAAATTCGTGGTTCTTTGCGAGGATTTCCTTGATTCACCAAGATAAGATCTTTACTACCAGAGGACCAATATTGTTGATTATCATTATTATTAAAATATTTGTGATGATCATATCTAATAGAGCTCTTGTTAGATGTGATTGACCTTCTTATTGAGGGCTTAGCCCCTTCAAACTGATTGGTTACTTCAGATTGCTTGGTCATCCCAGATTTCTGAGCTTCTTTGGATAGTTTAGACTCATACATCATAGGAGGTTGATAACTCTGAAGGGTCTTTCTTCAGTCAAATTGAGAATCAGAAATACTCGTCTTGGATTTTTCAATCTCATTATACTGAGATTTCAAATCTCGATCTGAGGTAATTTTGGTCATCTTAGTCATATCTCCAACAATGTGTCAGCACTAAATGGAGCGTTTATAATTTTAAGGGCACAGTGGTTTTATAATCTTTCAAGAAAGGATGTTCTACCATTCATGCGAGAAAAAAAATCCAGTAATGTATCAAATGCCTCTTAGGCAAACGAAATGGCTGCAATGGGGGTAACTGCAGATCTTGCTGTGGCAACCTAAAGTGTTAAAGAGCCGAGGGTAACAATATCTCGGGGTTTTGCATTGCTGGCCTTAAGTAGTGGTAAATGATATCCAGGAAACGTTTTGGGACGTACATGGTCAGCTTAGTTTTATTCAATAGACTGATTCAAATAATTTAATCAATAAATGAATCATTTAAATTAGTTTTATTCACAATAAGTTAAAGCTTCAGGATAGTCACATGCATTCAAACGTTAGGTTCAAGCTGCTATATGGGGTCAGTGGCATAAAAGGGAAAGCAGATTAAATTGCCTATGACAATTGAGTCAGCAACCTCCTAAGCAGGGTTCTCCAGATAAACTAGACTGTTGAAATTTCAGTTGACCAAATTATCAACCTATTGACCAATTAGTGAATCGTAATATTAGTTAAAATCATATATCTTAGAACAGTCGCTGACTAGAGAAATTATTGTCAATAACCATCCACAATGATATTGAGCATGAATTTGATGAGGTAATGAACAACCAATAGTGGAATTATTTCAGGAAATGATTTTATATATTTGCAACAGTTGCCAACTAGAGATAGTCTTTTCAGGAATCATCCCTGACGATATTGAGTATGATATTGTTGAGGGAACCTAAACTAATAATCAGATTACTGAGAATTGTTCAGAGAAAAAGGATGGGAGTCACTTGAAATTACCTAAGCGTTCTAATGCCAGCGGTAAATAGTAGAAATGTCATTGGCCAACAAAATTGGTTTCTGGTTCCTAAAACCATTAAATTAATTGCCAAAAATCAGAGGATTATGATGCCCAAGAAAATCAAGTCAAAGATACCTGACGAGATTTGGTGCCTAAAACTTGAGGGTCAAAACAGTATATGAGAGTAATAATCTCTAGCGGACTGCTGAAAAGTTGTGTGTCAATGTTGACTATAAATCACCCAAAATAATCCTAATAAAATTATATTAAAACTTGATAATAACTTAGTTGTTTTTTTTGTTGTTTAACATTACTCTTGAGATAAGAGTGCAAGGATCAGATATCCTTAAGTTGTTGTTATCAAGTATCCGCTTGGCTCTGTGAGAAGAGAATAGGGAAAATGTTCCTTACCAGTACCAAAGTATCTTCAAGTTGAAGAAGCACCTGTCTAGCGTTGGAAAATTCACTCAATGTGGCTTTTGGACAATCTACTTTAATAATAAGCTTCATACTATTATTGCCTCAGTTAATCAATTTCAGTCAAATCAATGTAAGTAATCAAGAATCTGTGCAGTTGAAATCAGGGTTCAGAAGCGAGCAACCATCTAGTGGCCTAGATTTCAACACAGACTAAATAAGTTCTTAATGGTTTGAGTAGTTGAAACTCCTTATCCATGGGTGGCATAATGGAGTTGATGTATTGATGATTAATTTGGTGAACATAATGCATTGAACCAGAGATGGGTCACAAAGCATATCATGGCTGTGAAGTATGCAAAATGTGCAATGGATTGGTAACCACTGTCAAGGGCGTAAGCTCTTAGAAACATGGCAACTGTCCATCAGTAGGTTGGATTAACAGAATTGAGAGCCCAATTATAAATAATTGTGGCTAAAATGCAAACAGTGGAATTACTAACTGAAATTTAGGAAGAGGATTTTGGATAGATGTGGCAGATGGAGTCCACAGATAACTAAATGGTTCTGTGAGTTTTTATCAAATTAAAAGTTCAGATAGTAAAATGAACTGACAACAGACCTTAGGAGCGGCTGTTGCCTTTATAGTGGGTGGGATGGTGAATCAAAGGAGAAATAAAGGACTTTAAGTAGCAGTAGATGCTCGCTTGGTGCTTATTCCATTGAAATCCGAAAATGGGGGGTTGATACCACAATAATAAATTATTTTGAATTCAAAAACTTAGGAAAATATGGGTTTTTTAAGTTCTATTAGGCGCCGCTGGGATAAAATAAAAAACACCCCCTCAATCTCAGATCATTCAGTATTTTACTGTCTCAAGGTTTGAGGGAAATTCAATAATAATAAGTTTAGAATATCTTAGACTAGTCTAGAATAAGAAATATGAAAAGTTAGCCTATTGAATCTCAGAAAATTCACTTCACTTAGGCTGAACAATGAATGGGGAATTATTTTGGGGTAAGGCGTAAACGTGGGGTAATGACTTATTATATTTGAGCCAATCCCCTTTCTTGAAAAATATTTAACCTTGGGGACCCTAGCCACGCCTATAAAAGGGGGTGTCCCCATGAAGGTGCTGGAATGGGACTGGTAGGGGCTGGGGGAGATCTCTCCAATGTACGCCCCATAATCCTCAGCAAAGTTGGAGTATTCTGAATGCTAAACTTTGTGTTATTTACCTGTGAGGTATTCGAACTAGTGTTACCCCAATTAGCGGAGTTCCACCAAGAATTGCCCAGGGTCTTTTGGCTAATTTCCTCACTATTATTGTTCTTTAAGTTAATATCATAATTGTGAACTAGTAAATGTCTGACATTTCCCCTTCTCAGCTGATTTAAACCCACAACTTTCTTATCTGGTAGCTGAGAGGGCAAATGTCTGACAAGAAGTTTAAACTTGACTTGGTCTGAGGTCCTTAGAACACGTTCTGATTAGTTATATCAGAGAAAAGGGATATGGATTGAAGGGTTCTCAAAAGCTTTAGATTTAATTGAAGATCTTTATTATTGACCTCCTCAGATCAGGGAACGTTTTAGATTAATGGGATCAACTAAACATGGATAATCAGAATGCAACGTCTGTGTAGCCAGTTTTGTCAAAACATTTTCTGATGGGCTAAACAATTGGAGTAGACCAAGGGAAATTTGAGGAATCTGGGAGCCAAATATGTGAACCATTTCACTATCAATGTTTTGATTCGACCTTACTGATAATTATAGGTTTAAATCAAACTTATAACTTTTGACCATATTCTGAGTATCTTTGGTAGTCGGACTAAGAGTGGAATGAGCCTCAGAGTACTGCTGCTGGCCTGTTAACTGCACTAACTCTCTAAAGACCCCTATCTTTTTCACCAATGTAAAATAAGAAAATGGGGTAGTCAGGAAGGATCATGGGAGCCAGGAAAGTAACTCACCACGCATCTACCACATGAGCTAAATTGATCAACTGAGATAAGGGGCTACTGTCATAGGACCCTTTTTAACACCATTATGAAATGTTGACCATAATCCAAAAGAGGAGCTGTGATTCCATATTTACAGCTCTTTAAATTAGTCATACCATAAGTAAAGATTGCAATGCTCCATTATTGAATCCTCCTAACTTCTCAGGAAGGAAAGACTCCTTGAAAGCCTCAGGTGGCTCATGGTCTTTAATTACAATCTTCTTGAGTGCATTTCCATGAGATCCTTGCCATCGAATATACTGTCTATGCTATGTTTGAGGTTGAAAACTTGGTCCAAAAAAGACTATTCTGTGGGCTAAAACTTCTCTTGGTTAGGTATGAGGTAGGTGGGTACGACCACTTCACTTGAAGCTCATATGAAATTATATACTGACTCACCCTTCAACCAAGTTCATCTTCATCAATTCTGTTAATGTGGTTTGCGACCCAATTGACTGATACTGTGGCCTCCTCTTTAGGTTCTTCTTTATTTTCTTTTAGTTTATGCAATTCCTCCATAAGTGCTCTTCTTTCTGACAGTTGTTACAATTGAACTTGAAGGAACTTAGATACTTCCTTTTGATTAGTTATTAGGACTTCAACCAAGTTTTATCCTCATGGCTCTGAGCAACGTAAACATACTTTTACTTAGGTGAAGCTGCTGATGGTTCTTTTGTCTTATTTCGGCTTATAGCAGCTCTAACTGCCAGACAACTGACATGCCAAGAAAAGACTTGGTTTTTATTGAGGGTACTCCAATACCTACGATAACATCCACAGTCCACACGGCATCGCCGTTCTGATAATTTAAGAATATGATTGTGGGGAGATAAATGTGGAAAATATTTTTCAATGAACATCATTCCCATCCTAACCACCAGACTGAGCGCCGTTAGCAATCTTGATAAGGCTTCAAGCATCAAAGGCTGAATGGTTGGTTTTGGAGATGAGGCCAGTTCCGTCCATCCATTGAGTCCATTCAGACTAGACTCCTGACTCTTTTAGACATGCACTTGATATTGGGGAGTAACAATCATTTTACTGGTTTTGACTTCAATGGTTCTCCCCATGAGCGCAATCACCAGATTATCATTTCCATTTTCTTCATGATTGTGGCAGATTGTATTGAATGATTATTCTCCTCTGTTTGAAAATCCAAATAGTATTCTCTTGGTCAGATGGGGTGTGGTACTCCAAGGAAACAATTCCCAAGGTTTTCTTTGCTGAGGGAGAACAACACTGTAATTACCAAAAAGATGGCTATGAACATTACTGATACTAATGAGTAGGCAGTTCACTGGTTCAGGTGGTTCTTTTAAGAAACCAAAAATTTTGAAACTTTGAGAAATTTATAAAATTTTAATGTATTTTTGGCGGAATCATTGATTTATTAAGGGATATTACAAATTAAACCAAACTCTACATAAACAGAGCGCTAGGTTTTATAGCTTAAGGGTACTGAGGATTGAGGATTGTAGAATATTTCTTACAACAAGTTGTGCATATCTTCTCCAATACGCTGAAACCATTATGTCATATTGCAGCTTGCACATTGTAAGAGGCCCATTTTGCAGTTCCTGCCGCCAAACTTTTCCCGTTCATTGAGTTATGACTTCGTTGCGTTGCTCATAATTTTCATAACAAAAATTTTCCATCATATAAGGGGCTTTCAATGGATTGATCTTTGTATTTACAATTCTATTAGGATTTTTGTTTTGATTCGCCCAATTTCTCTCAGATTTCATTACAGATTCTATTGATTCCTTAACATAAATTTTTGGCTGAATTGATCACCATGGAGAAATAGCTCTTTCCCATTTTTCAGCCTATCATGAAATTAAGATGAGAGGGTGGCTGAAACCCAATGTACATCAAGGGTGTTCCCCATATACGCTATCATTTTCATCAGAAAAAGCTTGAAATCTGTTCCCTTCCTTTATTAAAAGAGCAAATTGTCTAATCTAAATTTATAAGTGCAGCTGGTATCCTTACAATAACGCAAATTAAGGCCTATATAATGGCCCTTCAGGGACTCTGAAATTGTAATAGCCAAGGTAATTGCATCTGTAGTTGCAGGATTCAAGTGAACTAAGCAAGTTGGTCTTTATAGTAATTAGAAATAAAGCTTTAGCCATACAAAGATGCCGGGCCTCAAGTCAATCCAGTATGTTTAGTTCAAAATTGACTTAGACTTCCCCATTCTTATGTTAAAGAACTTTTAATAAATGCTGAAATTCCTGTGCGCTTCTAAAAAGTGATAAGAAACTCGTTGAATTTGGCAAAAGTGTGGTAGGGTCAAATGTGGCTACAAACACCTCCTGTGCTTCTCTGCTATGATCCCTAAACAAGAGAAGCTTAATGTTTTTCACTGACTATTTTCATGTTGTTCTCATATAACTGAATAAATTAAATTTACATTTTTCTTACTAGGAGTGAACTTATTCTTTAAGTAAAGGCAGAAATTCTAATTCTAGTTAAGCTCAGTTTCATAGGCAGGTTTTAAATTATCGCTGGTGTGTTATTACTGGTAATGCTATCTCTTAAAATATGTAAAAGTCTGAGGGGAGAAATCATATAACTTGAATATTATCCAGGACTGTTAAAAACAATCCATATGGTCATTATGGCTTTCCAGTTTGGTAAATTTTTTTCAAGCTCTGTACAGTTTTGATTTTATTTACTTTCTCTCTATGAAATCACTTTCTCTTCAACTAATTCAATGGTATTATCTCTATTTTTTCTTGCTCTAGGTGGTCTGATTCTTACTATCTCTTTTGTCAAAAAAGCTACTCGCTGCTTTAAATTTCTAAGAAAGTTGTACATACCTTAATTTATCTATGTTCTGGAAGTTCTTCTCCATGGTACATCTCCATGGTATCTTCATAAATCTCCACAATCACTTGATGGTGCCCCATGTAGTGAGTAACAATTATTGATGAAGTGGCCCACTCACTCAAGGAAAGATGATTGAATGAGTTAAACCACTTGCAAAGAACTGTTTTTTTAAAGGTTGCATTGCCAGAAAAATTTGCTGAGTTTAGTTCTTAGGTATATAGGACTTTTAGTCATGGTTCCAATTATGTCTAACCATGTTATAAAATGGATATAATATATTGAAGCTATTCCTAAGCACACTGGACTCCTCTTAATCTCTTTTGATAATTATAAGGATAGTAAAACCATTGACAGTAGTTACTCTAACTGAAGTTACTAGAACCAATTAAAGCAGCAAAAAGATGCAAATTCAATGATAGATATTATTTTAATATAGAAATATGGAAATTATATTTAGTAATATGGGTATTTAAGCTGCTTAAAATTAGGGCTTAATTATATCAATCAATTTCTTCTCATAAAGCTTTTTGTATTTGTATCTTGGATTTAGGGTCAGCAGGGCCCTATCCTCTGATTCTCTTTGATCTTCTGGGTTCTTCTGCAGATTATAATGTGGAGTTTTTACATATTTAAATTTGCATGTCTGTTTTTCTATGCCTAACTGTAGCTCCTGTTATTTCCCGTGTTGCCTGTGGCTCTTTCAGCCTCATGGGTATTTCAGTCATCCTAAATTGTTTATTTTTAAAAATAATTCACTTCCCAAAATAGTAGGATTCTTAATTAAACAGAGTGTTACAAATGAGGAACATCTCTTTGGATGGGGTTTAAGTAATTTGTCTACCCTTTATAGTAGAACCTAAAGTATAAAAAGGGGCTCCTCATAGACATTATTTGCAATATTGTGCTCATACTTTTTAAACTGATATTTATACTATTACATCCTCTGACGTCATGGTGACCAGATGTCAATTTATTGCAGTGGTCGGGGCTTATAAAGGTCTCCATCATAAAACATAGACCAAATTGAAGCCTATAAAAAAGGCGTTCAGAATTTTGTAAACTATATTGAATCCTGGCCGTGTTAGATGAGACCTGATCATATTTCTACTCAGCTATATTTGTACCAATATTAGTATCAAATGAAATTGGGGTTCTTGAAAAATCTTCCTATAGGGCTGGAAATGACTAACTTAGTTGAGCTTTTATTAACAAAAATCAAAGATTATATTGTAAATATGTAGATTAAAATTAATAGCAAATTAGTAACTATTGTCAATAAACAAACTGTTGATAACTATCTACACAAAGCTTAAGTTTAAGCCTGAAAATATATAACAAATAAGTTTATTAAATCAGAAGATTAGTCTAGGCCAAGCTAGATGATTAATATCTTTCTTTTGCTTTGATATTAAAATCAAAGCCAAATTCGTTTTTTCAAAAAAATACAAGAAAAGACCGCTTTATTGAGTCAAAACTTACCTATGTTGATGCAATAGATGCCTGCTACCCTGGCTTGGGGTGGTGGTGCGCCGCCATCTAGCATCTTTTGGCCACCGCCAAGTGCGCCAGGGCTGGCTCAGTTAGCCCTACCAATGCTACCAGGCGTCATGTCCCCTCTAAGGATTTGGCTCACCACCTTGCAAGCTCCCAGGCGGTGCTCTGGAGCCCTTTGGTGTCCCATGAAGCAATTCATGTTTCAGCCTTTGGGTTAAATATGGGAATCTCTTCCCATATGTGAGCACAGCCATCATTAATATGGCCACAGAAGTTTTAAAACCACCAGCTGTGTAAAATTCCGCCCCTTTAAGGGGTACTTTGATCTTGGCTTTTATTCTGAGGATGATGCAGTGGCAGCATTCAAACTGCTATTAATTTTTAATAGTAATCACTCCCTACCGTTTGCACCTTACTCCCAGATGAGGCCATTTTAGTGGTCCAGTTTTCAGGGTTGCCCTTCCACCTTTCCCCTGAACGCCTCTACTACAAGCTCATAAAGGGTTTAACCATTTATATTGCAGACCCCATGTTGCAGTTTGTGGTTCCAAATTGGGCAAATCAACTGTCAGGGCCTTGCACCTTTTTGATTGTCTGACCATTCCATTGAAACACCCACCTCGTGAATACCTCTGCACCATGATCATATCCACCCCTGATCACCAATTCAGGGTGCACGTCAAAAATGGCTGCACCATTTTCTCTTTGTGCTTCAAACTCGACCATTTGAAGTGAAAGTGCCCTGCAGTTTCCACCTCCACCACTTTCTGCCACACCCCCATTTGTGTTGGCTTGACTGCAGCCACATCCAAATTTTTCAAGTGGTGCTCAATTCTCCAGTCCCCAACTTCATCAAATTCTGTTATAACATTTAAAGCTGCAGCTAATCAAAGTTTTAGTTTTTTTTAAAATTGGTCAATTTATGAAAATTTGAGCTGATGGCTGTAACAATTTCAGCTGAGCTGCTGTGTTGAAAGTTAATGGCTAATCAGGTGTGGATAACCTGACAACTCCAGTGGATGGGCCAGCGCTACCCAAATTAAGACCTTTTGTGTGTCTCAATTGGAATTATGTAAGTGACCAGCCATACAATGTCAAACTATATTTTGCTTTAAAAATTCTTCATTGATCCTGCCAATTTGTGCCCCACTGTTTTCGCCCCAAAGACAGTTATCCTATTAATAAAAATATTAATAAAATGTCAGTTGAAACCGCTGCTGCTCCTGCCAACACCCTACTCTTCCAGCTACTCCATAGGGCGATGAAATATCTTGTTGATGGAATTCCTATCCCCAATTTCCCCCAAGCTTTTAAAAAAGATGCTAAATATGAGATTGAGGAGCTCGTTTTTAGTGCAAGCCGCACATGCATTAATGCAACAAAAATTTTCTTTTAACCCCCAATTATCCTCAAACCCGCCAGCACTCCAAGTTGTAGAAATGTGTGAAAGCTCTCATCACTTTTGTTGAGCATCAGCTTGCTCAATATGTTGAGGCAATAAGCACTGCAGGCCTCATTGATAAAGAAAGCCCCCAACTACCCCTCCTTATGCTACATGACGCTGATGCCCTAACTGCTATGCTATCCGCCATGGTCTGACAGCTAAAGCGGGCGCATGACTAAAGATCCCCTAAAGCTTCCTCACCATCTGATATGGCTTCCTAGGATGACAAGTTGGGCTATATTTAGGATCTTTTTACTATGAGAATTCTTTTTCTTGGCTCATTGTCAAATAAAGATGTGTGGCAGCTCCCCCTTTTGGGTTGGGCACCACTAGTGTTAATAAAGAGGACAGCAAAAACCACCTGGTTTCCTATTATAGCAAGATGCTTTCCAAAACTAAGTAAAAGTATATCATTTTGGAGAAAAAGTGCTTGACTGTTCTCCTGGCAGCAAAACATTTCTGATTCTTCATGTAGAGTATGAACATTACTAGTGTGACAATCAAGCTTCTCTCAAGTGGCTGCAAAAAATGAGAAGTAAGACAGGAAGACTAGCCCGCTGAGCTTCAAACCCCAGCACTATGACACGAATATCATCCACTGAGCTGGAACAAAGCATATGAACGTAATTGGATTGAACATATTGCCACTATTGTATTTAAATAATAGAAAAGATGAATGGTTACATGACCTACTCAAGAAGCCAGACTCATGGGAGGATGAATATGAACGAGTTCAGAAGATGCTAAAATGACACACTCAAAATATGAAGGTTCCTAACGGATACTTTACAATAAAGATGAAATCGGCTAGATGCCTTAATTGTGACCATCAGAGAGGGTAATACTTATAACTAAGGACTAAAATACCTTGGGACAAGAAGGAGTCAGGAAACTTATGAATGGATCAAGGATTGCAACTTTTGGGAGTGAATACTAGACTCTGCAATGTAAGTTTTAGATGCTTGCATCGCTTGTAAAAACAGATGCCTCATAAGGACAAGCACAAGTATCAGTCCATGACGCTGAAACAGCCGTTTCATACCATAGGTTTAGATGTTATAAAGCCCATTACCTAAATCCATTGGAGGGAATTAATACAACCTGTAGGAATTAAACATTTCCTGAAGTGGGTCAAAGCAATCATCATTCCTGTGCAGGCCACTTAAGCTATTGCTAAATTTTTATATCAAGATATACTTACTTGTCACGGCTCCCCACAGGTACAGCTATGTAATTAAGTAAAAAACTTAAATAAAGAGTTGTGAGGATCTTACCCACGAGCATTGGAGCTCAACAACTATTCTCAGTGCCTTACAATCCATCAACTAATGGGACTGTAGAAAGAGAATTTGGAGTGCTGGTTTTAATATCAAACAAGATGGCCACTACATAATCCATAACATTGTTATTAAAATCTCTCAAGTGTGTTGATGAAATAATGGATAAGTTTTACCAAATTATATAAATTTTTCCTTCAAGGCCTTAAATGGAAGAAAACCTGGATCCCAGCTAAGATAGCTTGTAAATTTTCTGGTGATGATACTAAAAGCCTGAGAGAGTGCATACAAAGGTATAGCCAGAAGTTAATAGAAATTCAGGTAGATGCAATGATAAATCTAGTCAATAAGGTTACTTAGGGAAGGGCAAGCAGTAAATGCAGCTCTCCACCTTTAATTGCCTATGAGAAGTTGGACCTAGTCCTGTACTATCATAATAAAATATCACCCCATGGAGAAAAATTAGTCTCCATCTGGGACAGGCCTTAAGCTATCACTTACAAATGTGGAGATGAGTACTCATCAAGTCCTTAGAACTGAAGTAAAAATCAACCGCATATAGAGCTAATTTTTGCACCAGTACTCACCTGTCGATATTCTTAAAAGGGATGATGTCAGATATCCTGATATCAGACATAATGGGAAACATTGAAAACTAGACTCCCAGAAAAAATTGAAACCTAGACCAGAGAAGGGGGTTAAAGGAGTTACCCCAATAATCACCCAGAAAAATCAATAGTAGGTATGACTCAAATTGACCCTGGGAAAATCCCGTTAAATCAATTTGAGCCTAAACACCATCAGATGAAGTTCTGCCTAATTGAATGAAGAATTATCAGTAATTCAGTCGATAAATACTCAAGATGGCATTCAAGGAAGTTAAGTAAGACAACCCACAAATTACAAGAATCAATAAATTTGCCAAATGATCAACCTAAGAGAGACCAAGTCTCATCAACTTGGTTATTCAATTTACAATTTTACATTAACAAATAATATTTTATAAATGCATTATACCAAACTTTTCTTTCTCATTGCAAAAACTTTTGCAACCTATTCAATTCAAGACTAAATTTAGTTTGATAATCTCACAGAGGAGATTAGTCTGCGCCCATGTCTGGGAGCAGTTGGGCAAGCAAGGTAAGAGGAGCAGGCGGAAGGCCCGCGGCCTCCAACATTCAAAAATGCCCTGGAGAATCTGGCAGAATAGACAAAAATCTCAAAAAACCGGCAGTCAAAATTTCCCCGGAGATACTCATGTGGCAAACACGATGCAACCAGTACGTCAACACACCACACTCCCAGCCACTTTTGTCAGTGGAATTCGGAGTCCGTGTGTATCTGGACATCCAAAAAATGGCCTTATGGGAAAAATTTTGTGAAGATGTATACAAAATTTTCCTGACCGTGGTGTACGTTGCACCTCACTCCATGTCACATGGCTGGCTGGACCTAGGTTTTGAAAGCAAAATAGCAGCAGATGAAGCTGCAGCGGTGCACATAGTGGTTGACCTCCCTGAAGGGCAATAGTCATCGAAACGAAATGTACCAGATGGACAAAATCAAACCAAATTTTCCTCACGTTTAACTTTTTGCCTACTACAGTAAAACATGACATATTGGAGCAACACCTGAAAGATGGTCTAGCCATATATGGCAAAATACAATCTTTTGAAATGCAATGCTTCACGCTGATGCCACACCTGTGCACCGGCAAAGCCATCGCAGTTCTGACTCCAACTGAGGAGATTACGAAGGACCTAACCCAGATCCTGCACTCCACTTTTATTGATATCGCAGGGCATACCACCCACCCATTCTGGGTAACCGTGGACAGCGCGCCCCCCATTTGCACCCACTGTGACGCGTTCAGCCATAAGGCGCATGCATGCCCCATCAAGGAGGGCATCACATTCCAAGAGCACCCCTCAGCGGCCATGGCCAGCGGAGAGGTGCACTACGAACCAACTGCAAGCACCAAGGAGGCTTTCCATGGGGAGCACAAGGCTGCTACCTATTGGTAAAGCCCATCTCCCTGCAGGAGCGGAAGAAGGCCAAGCAGGCCCATAGGGCCGCGGCCAAGGAAGCGGCCAAGGCCACCACTGCCATCCCACACTCACAACGCCAGGAGGACATGGAGACCTTCATGGCGGAAGCAACTCAGGAATTAATCATCCAATCAGATTGGGAAGCCCATGCTGAGCGGGCCACTCAATCTGAGGATCTGATGGGAGATTCGATCTCACCCAATCGCTGTACCCAAGCTTCAGTCAAAAATGACTTGGGACCTATCCCAACTGAAAAAATTATTCTTAACCTGCTCGACGGTGCACCAAACTCATCTGCACCACAAAAAATTTGTCTGATGTCAGGAAAACAAAAAGCGAAGGCCAAAGCCAACGCGACTCTTGCTGCAAAAATTAACAAAAACCCCAATAGCATTGCTGCTAACACCTGCGCTGCTGTTAAAGCCCGTGGGGACCTTGAAGAGGCTGGTGGGCCTGGGGGCCCACCCCCTCGCACCTAAGGTGTGATGGGGGAAACCTTCACTCTAGGGATATTGAATATCGCCGGACTCAAGGCCTCCCCATCCTGGGCTAGGAAACTGAGTTTTTTACAACACAATTTACCCGTGGATATCCTGGCCATCCTTGAGTCCCACTTTCCACGAGGTTCCGAGGAAGCTTGGAGAACAATGGTCCTCCATTCCTATCCTTTTGGTCAAAGCACTGTGGGGTGCTAATTCAGAAAAATAATTTTTTCAAATTCATATCCTCAGAAACATTCCTAAATGGCCAAGTGCTCATCGTCACCTTCTTGTGGGCTGACGTTGTGCATACAATCATCAATATCTATGCCCCAAATGGTGCACATGAGCGTCGGGAATTTTTCTCATAAGTCAAATCCCTCCCACTACCCCCTGATTCTTTCCTAGTTGGTGACATGAACTGTTGGCTAACCTCACCAACAGACCGGTGGCCACCCTCACCCCATGCCCCACAGGGTCATGTAGAACTACGCGTTCTAAAAGCCACCCTTGGGTTAATGGATGCACTGCCGTGACATGCCCCACTGCTCAAAAAAATGACGCATCCCCACATCCACAACGGCCAATTAAGGTCCATGACCCGCATCAACCTTATTCTAACACCGGCAAAATTCCAACCCCACATCTCCCACTTAAAAACAAAGAAAATGGAATTCTCCGACCACTGACTGGTCTCAATAACTACCACTTACCCGTCACAGTTGCAAAGGCCCCACATTGGTGCAAATTCCGCCCTCCCCCGATCTCGCATCACCAGGATTTTCCATGTGGGTGGAAGATGCAACTTTGGCAAAATTGTTTGTTGCACCGTTTTGTGCAGACCCCATTTCCCCATGGGCAACTTTCAAAGAGGGCACCATCAACCACCATCACCATCTCTCCTCCAGATGCTCACGAGCCAAATCGGCAGTTATCTCGCGCGCTCTGGCAGAATTGGCCCACCTGGAGTCCAACATCCCAGCCACAGGATACAGCCCTGCATGGGGCCAGAATTGGGCGGAGGCAGCCGCCCACCTCAACGCACTCAAAAGGCAACACAAACATTGGGTTTATGTTCAATACAGGGCCACATGTCACAAAAGGAGACAAGCGCACCGCATACTTCTTTAAAATAATTTTCGCACCATGCCAGAGTGTGGCCTGCACACAGGTGCAAAGATCGGATAATTCCATTCTGGACACACCAGCCAAAGTGGCAATCAAAACACAAAAATATTACTCCAAGTTATACCGAGCCAAACCAATTCAGCCAGCCGAAATGGCAGAATTTCTTGACTGAGCTCTAATCTGCACCATTTTCTGATACCCAGAAATAATGAATTTAATTACTCCGAACGATTTATGGACAGCCATTCGCAGTGCGCCTAACCAAAAATGCCCAGGCCCAGATGGCATTCCATATGAGTTCTACAAAAAAATTTCAAATATATATCCCCATTGCCGCTAGCCTCACTTAACCAAAGCCTGTTGGAAACGCGCCTCCTACCAGGAGGACTGAGGCCTTTACTGTCACACTCTTCAAGAAAGGGGATAAGCTTGACTTAACCAACTGGCGCCCCATTTCTCTAACAAACACAGACACCAAAATTTTAACAAAAATTATGGCTAACCGATTAGGGACTGTAGCATCTGCCACCATCTCCCCAGAACAATTTGGTTTCATCCCCAGAATGTCAATTTGGGATAACGTGCACTCCGTGGCTAATGCATGTCAATCCACAGCCTCTGGGGCACTGGTATTCTTAGACCAAAAAAAGGCCTATGATAGAGTAAACTGGGAATACCTAAGGGCCTGCCTCCATCAATTCCGCCTACCCCCCGCTTCATCAACTGGGTGATGCTGCTCACAGAATCTGCAACAATGGCAGTGCGTGGCCCTGGATTCCTAACGGAAGTAGTCCGCCCTCAAAGAGGCTTGCGACAAGGGGACCCACTCAGCCCACTCTTGTACAACTTCAGCCTTGACCCACTACTGCGAGTTGTGAATGCCCAACTCACTGGGGTCCACGTGCCAGGCCAAGCCCCAGTCAAGATAATGGCGTTCGCAGATGATTGTGTGGTGGGGGTGTCTAATAATCAAGATGCACGCGCGCTTGAAGCTCTCATCCAGGAGTATTCCTGGGTAAGCAACGCGGCACTGAACGCTTCCAAAACTGAAATCATCCTCCTTGGTCGGTTTCAGAACTGCTGGACCCCAGCAATTAGTTCCCAACCTGGCCCATCTGCTCGCCCACGTCCTCGCCTTACCAATTCAAAACACACCGCCCACTGATGCTCCCCTTTGTGCCATGTCCTACCATAGGACCAGTACGCCATCTGGGCATATGGATGGAGGCAGGCGGATAAGCGTCAGCAGTAATGGAGTGCCGTATTCTGGATAACGTGATGAAGCGAATCGCCTCTCTCAGAGCCCACCCTACTTCCCTTACTGACAGGATTGTTTTAGCCAACTCCATGCTCCTCTCCAAATTCTGGTTTGGAGCCCACGCCATCCCCTTCTCCTCAAGCTTCTACAAATCCTTGTACGCCTTGCTGCAAGGATGGCTTTGGTTAGGCCGCCTTCCACCAGTGCGGCTAGAGGTCATGTTTGGCCCCCAACATCATGGTGGCATGGGCCTGCTTGACTTCAAAGCCCATGCTGCCAAGATCCTGGGCACCTGGATCGCGGCCATCACCGATCCTACACTCCCATCCCAACACTGGTCCTGCGCGGCCCGCTCCAACATCTCCTGAGCCTTGGGCCTCAACAATCCATCAAACCCCCACTCCCTGATGAAATACCTCGCATCACACACATCGGCCACAGGTCCTCATGGGACTAAAACCCACTACAAACGAATCCTACTCTCCATGCGAAGTGCAGAGTGGAGAATTCATATTAGCAGACATACAACCCGAAGAGGCCATTCCTCTCCTCAGTTCACACAAGAGGTACAGGGGCTACCCATCCATGATGGCGTGATCCCCATTCGACCCCATGTCCTATCCAGGGTGGACTACCTGGACATGATGGACATCCCTTATTCCGCTGAGACCTAAAAGACCATCTGGAAATATGCACACCATCCTCTGTTGCAGCCTCAAGTCCGCTCCCATGTGTGGCGCTGCCTGAGGCGGGTGTATCATATAGCTGAGCGCTCTAATGCTTTACACTCATCCTGTGTCGTGTGTGGCCAGTATGGAACGCTGTTTCACCGCCTGGAGAAGTGCCCCACCTCTAAAGTGATATGGCGCGAAGTTCAACGTCTGCTGGGCCATGATCAAACGCATCCCTTCAGTCTGTCAAGAGATATGTTTGCTTCATCAATGGCCTCCCCCTTCCACCCTCCCTCCATGCTCTGGTGGTTGCAATCGCCATGTAGATTATCTACACTATTGTCTTGGATGCCATCTCTGGCTCCATCCCCACCCTCTCAGAAGCTGTCCACAGATTCCAGTCTCATTTGGTGGACCACTTTCAAGCGTGGATGTTTGGATACCTCCCACCGCGTCGCCGACAGCTGGTCTCCTCCTGGTTCCCAGTCTGGTTCATCAAATCAGACCCCTTCCTCCACACGTGCTCAATAGTGGCTACGGCCCCTTCACACGTTCCCTCCCCCTCCCCATAAGTGGCGTTCCCGCTGGCAACAAGAGATAGCATCGCTTCTCTGGGGTGCCTCCCCTGGTACTAAGTTTATCTTTCCTGAGTCATATTCAGAAGTGTCCATCCCATGGTCAGCCTTCCCCGCAATAAATTTAAATTCATTATACCATCCATAATGCATTGCTTGACCAAGAGCATTCCTTCCAGATTTTTCCCTCCATTAATTTTATTGATCCTTTCCTTTTTAGGCTTCTATTGTTAGATGAGACGTATGAAAAACCCCTACTTAAATCTATAATAAAGGGATGTTGTTAATTCTATATCCCGTTTTGGTACTTGACTTCAGTAAATCCATATCACCAAACATGTCATAGGACGTATACTCAAGCTGATGGGACATAAGCGTTGACTTAGGACCCTTTTAATATAATAATATAATTTTTGTGAGACTTAATAAGCCTCAAGTATTGATTGTTGGGCGAATTGGGCATAGCACCATTAAGCTTAAAATAGAAGCCTAAAGAGCGACGTACCATGGGTCTTTTTTAGAAGATATTTGATCTGTTGAAACAGTATCATCATTAGAAATTAATTTAATTTAATATCCTTAAGACACTCCACTGTTGCAAGAATTGCTAAGTGGATGAGCATTACCTGAAAGCCACTACTTACCAGTTGGTTAAAACCAATTTTGTTTGGCATAACATGTCTATGGACGTTATTGGGCATTTGGTCAAAATGCTAGTCAACTTTAAAATATAATCGTGACCATTGATCATATTAAAAAAAGGTGGAGGCCATAGTGGGTAGAGACTAGGGGCCACAATGAAGGCTAAGTTTATTATTAAGATTTTTTGGAAAAAAAGTTAATCAAAATCTCTACTTCTGAATTGAGCTTCACTGAATTAACTCTTGAGCCTAATAAAACGGAACCTTATTTTGGTGGCACTAAACCCAAATTCAATTAAGATTCTGCATGGGTTTCAGAATTGATGGAAGCGACTTCAGAAATCTTGTCCCCACTTCCTGAATTGCAGGATTTGCGTCCTCTAGTGCTCCAATTTAGGGTCGATGAGGTACAATGAGGATGCCTCCCAGGTGGTCATTCTATAAGGCCATGAAAGATCCTGAGCAGAGGGGGCCACAAAGATCCTTGAGGCATCATGTCCCTATGCAAATATAAATATTGATGCAATTTATCTAGTAAAATAGTCTACATTTGGTACATCTTTACGTTTGTTGACCTCTCCGGTAATTTCCAAATTTTGAGCTCACCTTTCAACCTTGGCAGCAGTCTAAGGAACTTTTTCGCTGATAAAAAGTGGTGCTCACTACGGAAGGGCCCCAAACTGTTTAAAGTCAAACATCTATCCTGAACCATGGAGAATACCATTGGGCAAGAAAGCCAACCTGCTGAACAGTCAAGAAGCGTCACTCAATGGATATGTACGTCATGATATGAAATACCAACTGCGCAAACTAAAGCCTGGAGTTTTGAGCTACATTTCAGTTCACTCTGCCTTCAGTCGATGGAAATCAATACCAGCTATAGTATAAAAAACTTGGCAACATTATATAACAACTAATCAATGGTATATATTCAGTGAGACCACTCAAGCCAGTCCCGCGCATCATTAGTACCATCTACAATGAGGGAAAGCTACACCTTGGCCCAGCTACCAGCAGGAGAGCCGACTTTAGGGACTTAACGTTATTTTTGAACTTAGTTCATCCAACCATTCATCACCTCCTGCAGCTAAATGGGTTGTATCCTCACAAGGTTTCCCAACAACTAGGGCTTACCCAGGCTTTACATTCACATTTATTGACTTCTACAACGCAGCTTATTCCTTTGTCTACAAGAACTGAGGGGACACCTACTATAACCAATAGTTAATTAACGAATCTCAAACCCAGATTGTGGTGTTGAATTATAGAATCTCTGGCTACACTTATGATCAGCTTTCCAAATTATCCAACTTCTCAAGGCTTTCTGGAGCCAAATACTACACCAGATTGAAGATTTTTATGAACCCTCCAACAACACTCCCAGGAACTGACGTATTGTGCCCTTAATTCTGGGTATGAAGGGCATGAAGGACCTAAAGGGCCTGAAGGCTCCCCTGGCCCCTCAGTGCCAACATTGGGTGATCCTGATGAGCCTTGGAGAAAGGATGTCTTGACAGCGCTGGCCGCTCTACATGAACAGATTTGAAGTGTATCCCAAGGACGTAAACTTTAAGTCGAGGAAGTCCCCTTTGACCCACGTATATTGATTAAGAAGTTTCAGATGAGATGGACAATCTTACCGTCTTCATCCAACTTACCAATAGTCGCCTCACCCAGCTCAAAAAAAACCTATTTTGGGTTTAAGACCTGATTAAATAGCCTTGACATTCAGCTTCTTCTGCAACAAACCGATATTCAAGCGCTAAAAAAGCAGGTCGTCCACAAGGCTTCCATCTATTCTCTTACCAGAACTGGGATAACCTTTAAGAAGACCTTGAGGGTTTGAAACAACTATTGGACCAACAGGCCCCCAAATCCATTCAAAAACTGAGTTTTTGAGCCACCACCAATCCTGGGCGTTGTACCCTCTCCACTCCTCACATAGCTAATTTTAAATTTAGTTTTAAGCAAAGGTTCACCACTGATTAGGAAAGTATTGCCTCCTTCTTGTATGCCTATGAGAGTTCCATGGAGGAAGCCACTGACAAGCAGGAGTTGGAACACATCCACTCCTGCCTTAGCTTCATGGCACAAGAAATCATGAATCTCCACCAGAAAGAATGAAGCACCTGGGAGCCTGTTCAAATGGCCCTATCCAAGATTTTAAGAAGCGATCAGACCTTGGACAGCCAGAAACAGGCCTTCATGGGTATTCATCCAAACAAAGGGGAGAGTCCTGAGGAATTCTCCAGCTGCTTTTATGACCAAGAGCAATTCTTGGTTACTTAGAATTTTATCACATTGGCTGATGCCATTATAGTAGTGATAACTATGTTAGGCTCTTATCCTTAGGTCCAGATGCATATGATTGGTCAAAAGAATGGGTTAACATGCATTCAAGAAATTAAGGAAGTGCTTGACGAGACCCTGCAACAACCTTGCATCTCAAGGCCACCTCTTCATCTCCCTCTAATCGCTTTTGGATCCATGTTTTCAAAAACCAGAAGAGTTCTTGACTGCAATTCACTTATTGCAATGGTTTCTGACACAACACCAAGACATGCTATAAGAAACTTGTGGATGAGTCAGGAAAGTGCTTTCAGCATGAAGGGCGAGGCTCTCCATGCTGAAATCACTATTACACCTCAAGAATCCTCATTGACCTTTAATAAGCCTAAGGCTGCCATATCCAAAGAAGGGGTTTTAGTACCTATTGATAATAAAGAAATTGATACTGCTTACTCTTCTTCCAATGACTCACCCAGGTTTCTAACACTACATCCACACTTTGTAATCTTGGTCGCCTGCGTTGCTGTTTGACTCCATAAGATTCTGGTTCTTGATATAGCTGATAGCGGCTCCCGTTTGAATGTAACTCATTCAGATTGATGAATCATATTAAGACCACCGCGGGCTTGCCGCAATATATGGAGTATGGCACCAAAGGGACTGCAATATACACAATCCATAGGCGCTTATTCTTCTCTACCAATTCGATTCAAGAAGCTTTCAGTAACCACCCCTGCCATAGCGTTAGACAACAAAAGTTACAAAACTCTTCTTGGGATCCAAATCCTCTGAGACTACTCAGCATTGGTACACTACGATGAGGGGTTCCTATCCCTAGTGGGACACTGGGCCCCTTTAGTTTTTTAGAACCTGCCATAACTTTAAAACGAAGTCAAGTCCTGAGCTTGCCTATTAGAGAGTGAGAGCTGGACCAATTGGCTTGTGTATCACATCAGGGGCTTTCAAGTCCGTTTGACCAAACTGCTGTTGATGGTTGTGAAGGTGTGTTGATCTATCTACCCAGAACATCCCGTATATATCCAAAGTCCCAAATTATTGTCAATACCCGGGCTCATGGTAACAAAAATTGGATATTTGATTGAAATTTGGGGCTAATATAACCTGTCAACCACAGAGGTCCTGAATTTTCCAGAATTTTAGATCCCGCCAATTTAGATCTATTTCTGTGATTTTGGCTAACCTTACTGACAAGCCTATGGCTGTAGGCCCAAATAGTCCTGCCATTTATGTCCTCCTTCTGCCGGTGGAAGCTGTGATGACGTCTGTTGTTTTGGGAAACTAAGGTATATTGTGTTATAGATGCTCCCTTTGGTGGCTATGGTCAAAACCATTAGTGGAAAGGAACTCACAGAGGAACAACAACAATGAGAAATTCAGGACCTATTGGAGGAGTATTTTGACCTCTTCTCAGTCTCTAATTATGATTTTGGAAGAATGAGTGGGGTGCTACATCATGTGGAACTTAAGGTTGCTCCCCCTTTTGGTTCCAACCCTACTGAAAGAGTAAGGCTGAAAAGGCACAAGTGGCGTTTGAACACAAGCAGCTTCTCAAAGTTGGGCTACTGGTGCAGTCACGCAGTCCATGGGTCTTCTTTCTCATACTGGTTTAAAAGAAGGATGGCAGCCATCAGATGGTGATGAATTATCGCTGGCTCAATTACGTTATTAAAAAAGGACAGGTACCTACTGCCTCAGATTAGCGACTCTCTTAAGCTGCTTGCTGGGTCACAATACTTTTCTGCGATGGACCTTGAAAGCGTGTATTGGCAGGTAGAGCTTGCTCTGAAGACTGAGCCAAGTGCGCAATTATTGCCAATGAGGGGCTGTTCATGCATACGAAAATGCCTCAGGGGCTAAGTAACGCTCCTGCTGCATTCCAATGCGCCATAAACGGGATCCTTGGAGAACTGATGTTATCATGTGTCCTTATGTACCTGAACGATATAACCATCTTCTCATGAGCTTTCAAAGGTCATGTGGAGCACCTTAAGGAAGTTTATAATTGCCTTAGGAAGGGTATGATAAAACTCAAACTTTCATAGTGCCCTTCCTTGCATTCCAAAATAAAATTCCTCAGATTTAAGGTGACGAAATATTGCATCAGCCCAATCCAGAAAAAATCAACAGAATTGAGAAGATGTCAAGCCCCACAGCCTTAGGGGATATCAAGAAATTCCTTGGCTGGTGGGTTATTAACATCAGTTTTCCCTCGGTTTGCTGACCTGACGGAGTCTCTGTTCTACATTCTGCAGAAGAACGTGCCTTTATAGTGGCGGCCTGAGCAAGAACAGGTCATTATTGCATTACAGACTTTTCTTTGCACTAAACCAATTTTAGCCCATCTGCAATCAATCACCCTAGCCTGTTATCTACAGATGCCATTGATGTTGCCATTAGGACCATCCTAGCCCAGCAGGATGAAAACCAGGTCAACCACCCAATGGCTTACTTCCGCAAAACCTTGAGCAAGGTCAAACAGTTTTAATTTTACTGAAAATGAATGCCTGGCTGTTTTGCTAGCAATTGTGCATTTTCATTCCTACTTTATGGCACCTATTTTACCATTGTCACTGACCATTTCTCGCTCCAATGGCCTCAACAGATGAAGGACCCTGATGGTCGTCTAACAAGGTGAGCCTTGAGACTACAGGGCTATGACTTTATCATTGTCCATCGTACAAGGGTAATCCACCAGAATGCCAGTGGACCCTCAAGAACGCCAATATTGGCTGCCTTGATCCCTGAGGAAAACGGATTGTATGATCTAATTGGCCGCCCAGAATATTAGAAAATGGAGACCCCTAATATCTAATCTGAGTTCCATAGTATGACTTGCAACACTCAGGTCAGGGATGGGCTGCTATATAAAAGGTTTAATAATAAGTGGTTCCATTAAATTCACCTTTCTTCCCTGAACTAATGTTATTCTGAGGGTCATGCAACTGCGGGGCATGGCGCGGTAAAGAAGAGGCATGGGTGGCTGAAGAAAAGATGTTACACGGTACAAATGGTGGAAACTATCCAAGAGGTCCTAAAGGCCTATATGACTTGTTAATTCAAGATCAGGACAATACTTAGTATCACCATTTGATCACTGCTTCAATGGGACTATTAAACTTCGTCAGCATTGATGCAGTGGACCCTCTTCCCACTGGTTTATGGCCATAAGTATATTCGACTAACCATGAACATCTAACCAAGTGAGTTGAAAAAATTTTAGTCCCAGCTGCCACCGCCAAAACCATAGCTCTCTTTCTTATACAATCCATTTTCACCCAGCATAGGTGCCCTCAAACCTTACTTTTGGAAACAGGTTGAACTACACCTCACAGGTAGTACAAGAACTTACCTTGCTATTCAGCACCAACCAGAGTTTCGCTGCCCCTTACCACCCATCAATCAATGGTGCACTAGAACGCGCTAACAGAACTCTTATCTCAATTTTATTAAGATGGTCACTTCAGATCCTGCTCTCTGGAGCCACAACATGCTCAGCGCCTTCTTTGCCTATAGGATAAGCTTCCACCGATACATCAAGATGTCCCCATTTGAAGCTCTATATGGGCGTGCACCCCGGCTATCAAGCAGTGTCAAGCCATTTCTTGAGATCTCCACACCTGAGAACTTTAAATTAACTATGAGGGCCTTATCTAATTAAATTATCCAGCTTCAATCCTAGCCATGCAAGGCATTGTCACCATTACATGAAGAGAGATATCAAAACTTAATCTTGGCTAACCCTCCTTACCAACTTTACAATTAGGTGACCTTGTTCTCTTCTATCACTATTGATCTGAATATTGACAGAATAAGCTCAACGTTCTTTTGTCCAGATCTTATATGGTTTTTAAAAGGAAAATCAGAGTATTCCATAACTGAAGTCAACCGGGGGACCGTGGTTAATAGGGTGCATGGTCAATTACTTTGGCCCTATAACATATTGACAGGATCTTAAGGGGTTGTTGTCAGTATATGAGACAAAAAGAAAATAAAATCCCTATTTACAAAATGAGCTACAATAAATTGATTTTTGAGCTTGCTCAAATGGTGCTTTATCTTGAAGGCGCCAAACCAAATTTATTTCAGGAATCTGCACGCTTTAAAAAATTTATGGAGGCGACTTCAGGAATTTCATCCCCACTTTCTGAATTGCAGGATGTGCGTCCTCCGGTGCTCTAATCATGGGGTCAATGAGGTACAATGAGGATGCTCCCAGGTGATAAATCTGGAAGGCCATGAAAGATCCTGAGCGGAGGGGGTTATGTTGATCCTTGAGGTACCATGTCCCTACGCACTTATAAATATCAACACATTTTTATCTGATAAAGTAGTCTATATCTGGTCCATATTCACGTTTGCTAACCTCTCCACTAATTTTCAGCTTTGAGCCCACTTTTAAACCTAAGCAGCAGTCTAGAGCACAGTTTTGCTGATATTTTCAGGAGAATGTTATCTTTTGTCATGGATGCCCATTTTTCTGTTAATGGAAAATGTAACTAATTTCACATCCTTGATTATTTGGTTTTATTTAGCACTAGTGGTGACCAAACCAAAAGGAGGAGTCGCCACGCATCTTTATTTGCAAATACCCAACATAGTGATTAATGAGAATAAATTTTTTAATATAGCACTTCAGTTAACAGCCTAAGAAGCCATATCAAAATGTGAGGAAGCTTTGGGGAAACTTTTGTCTGGCACCCGCTTTAGCTGGTGGACAACATTTGGGATAGGAGCATCAGCGACATGAGGCATAAGGAGATATAATTGTGGGTTTTCTTCGATGATGAGGCTGGCAGTGTCCATTTTATCAACGTATTGAGCAAGTTGATGCTCAGCGAAAGTGATGAGAGCAGAACATAAGTGAATGACTTGATGCGCTGGATGGTTTTAGGATAATTGGGTCAAAAAGAGAAGTTTTTGCTGCATTGATGCAAGTGTGGCTCTCACCAAAAGCAAGCTCCTCAATTTTATACTTTGCATCTTCCTCAAAATCGCGGGGAAAATTTGGGATAGGAATACCTTCAATAAAGGGCTCCATCGCCCCACATCCCTAATGATTTCTAAGCTAAATGATTTGATGGGTATATTTAGGGTATTATCTACGCCCTATTACTTTAAGACCAACATCACTATAGAAGGAGTTAATGATACACTTGTAGAAATTTCACATAAAATTATTACGGCAAAGGCATCCACCTGAAACCTGTTCTTGTCTTCAGCCATTTTTTGCTATAATATCTTATCAGATGACCAAATATACCCCATTCACTTTACTTCATGGGAAGCAACTGGCGCTCCCCCAATTTTATATCCTTGTGTCAGTAAAGAATCTATGAATCCATTAATTGTTTGGAAATATTAGCACAGATGTTAATTCAACTACAAAGAGCATCATATTCTAATTCACTGGCTCAGAAAAGAAGATCTTGCGAATGTAAAATGAAATTGGCTGCCATTACCCCGCTTTAATATATGGGAAATATTTTTCACTTTGATATCATAATTTGGAAGAATTACTAAGTTGTATCACATATGGAAGTGGCCTTTTGAGATCAATGATAAGACATTCACGGATTTCTACACTCCAAAGGATCCTGTTAAAGATCACCTTATTAACTTTGTGCTGCCAATACTTAAAGAAATATCAGCGAATTATTGCACATTAAGGCCTCAAGTTTTCAATAAGTTAGTGGATTCCCTCTCATCTTTTATCCCTAATGTTTGGTCAAGTGAGGGAAAATGTTTAATTGGCTTGAATAACCATCTATACATGTTATCTCTATATATTTAATTTTGTACTTTACCTAATGATTTAATTTAATTTTGCGGGGAAGGCTGACCATGGGATGGACACTTCCGAATATGACTCAGACGAGACAAAACTTAGTACCAGGGGAGGCACCCCAGAGAAGCGATGCTATCTCTTGTTGCCAGCGGGAACGCCACTTCTGGGAAGGGGGAGGGAACGTGTGTATGGATGTAGCCACTATTGAGCACGTGTGGAGGAAGGGGTCTGATTTGATGAACCAGACTGGGAACCAGGAGGAGACCAGCTGTCGGTGACGCAGTGGGAGATATCCAAACATCCACGCTTGAAAGTGATCCACCAAATGAGACCAGAATCTGTGGACAGCTTCAGGGAGGGTGGGGATGGATCCAGCGATGGCATCCAAGACAATCGTGTGGATAGTCCACATGGCGATTGCAACCACCAGAGCATGGAGGGAGGGTGGGAGGGGGAGGCCATTGATGAGGCAAACATATCTCTTGACAGCCTGAAGGAATGTGTTTGATCCTGGCCTAGCAGACGTTGGACTTCGCGCCATATTACTTTAGAGGTGGGGCACTTCTCCAGGCGGTGAAACAGCGTTCCATACTGGCCACACACGACACAGGATGAGTGTAAAGCATTAGAGCGCTCAGCTGTACGATACACCTGCCTCAGGCAGCGCCACACATGGGAGAGGACTTGAGGCTGCAACAGAGGATGGTGTGCGTATTTCCAGATAGTCTTTTGGGTCTCAGTGGAATAAGGGATGTCCATCATGTCCAGGTAGTCCACCCTGGATAGGACTTGGGGTCGAATGGGGATCACGCCATCATGGATGGGTAGCCCCTGTACCTCTTGTGTGAACTGAGGAGAGGGTCGGCCTCTTCAGGTTGTATGTCCACTAATACAAATTCTCCACTCTGCGCTTCGCATGGAGAGTAGGATTCGTTTGTAGTGGGTTTTGGTCCCGTGAGGACCTGTGGCTGATGTGTGTGATGCGAGGTATTTCATCAGGGAGTGGGGGTTTGATGGATTGTTGAGGCCCAAGGCTCGGGAGAAGTTGGAGCAGGCCACGCGGGACCAGTGTTGGGATGAGAGTATAGGAGCAGTGATGGCCGCAATCCAGATGCCCAGGATCTTGGCGGCATGGGCTCTGAAGTCAAGTAGGCCCATGCCACCATGATGATGAGGGCCAAACATGACCTCTAGCCGTACTGGTGGAGGGCGGCCTGACTAAAGCCAACCTTGTAGCAAAGCATACAGGGATTTAAAGAAGCTTGGGGAGAAGGGGATGGCGTGGGCTCTGAACCAGACTTTGGATAGGAGCATAGAGTTGGCAAGAACAACCCTGCCAGTGAGAGTAGTAGGGTGGGCTCTGAGAGAGGCGATTCGCTTTGTCACGTTGTCCAGTATATGGCACTCCATTACTGCTGACGCGTATCCTCCTGCCTCCAACCACACGCCCAGATGGCGTACCGGTCCTTTGGTAGGTCATGGCACAAAGGGAAGCACAGGTGGAGCAGTGTTTTTTGAGTTAGTAAGGTGTGGACGTGGGCGAGCAGATGGGCTGGGTTGGGAACTACTTGCTGGGGCCCAGCAGTTCTAAAACTGACCAAGGAGGAGGATTTCAGTTTTGGAGGCGTTTAGTGCCGCGTTGCTTACCCGGGAATATTCCTGGATGAGGGCTTCAAGCATGCATGCATCTTTGTTAATAGACACCCCCACCACGCAATCATCTGCAAATGCCATCATCTTGACTGGGGTTTGGCCTGGCACATGGACCCCAGTGAGTTGGGCATTCACATTTCGCAGTAGTGGGTCAAGGCTGAAGTTGTATAAGAGTGGGCTGAGGGGGTCCCCTTGTCGCAGGCCCCTTTGAGGACGGACTACTTCCGTTAGGAAACCTGGGCCGCGCACTGCCATTGTTACAGATTCCGTGAGCAGCATCACCCAGTTAATTAAGCGGGGAGGTAGGCGGAATTGTTGGAGGCAGGCACTAAGGTATTCCCAGTTTACTCTATCATAGGCTTTTTGTTGGTCCAAGAATACAAGTGCCCCAGAAGCTGTGGACTGACACACATTAGCCACAGAGTGCACGTTATCCCAAATCGACCTTCTGGGGATGAAACCAAATTGTTCTGGGGAGATGGTGGCAGATGCTACAGTCCTAAACGGTTAGCCATGATTTTTGGTAAAATTTTGGTGTCTGTGTTTGTTAGAGAAATGGGGCGCCAGTTGGCTAAGTCTAGCCTATCCCATTATTGAAGAGTGTGACCATAAAGGCCTCATGTACTCCTGGTAGGAGGCGCATTTCCAACAGGCTTTGTTTGAGTGAGGCTAGCAGCAATGGGGATATATATTTAAAATATTTAATGTAGAACTCATATGGAATGCCATCTGGGCCTGGGCATTTTCAGTTTGGCGCACTGTGAATGGTAGTCCATAATTCATTTGTAGCAATTAAATTCATTATTTCTGGGTATCAGAAAATGGTGCGGATATGAGCTCTGTCAAGAAATTCCGCCATTTTGGCCAGCTGAATTGGTTCAGCTCGAAATATAACTTGGAGTAATATCTTTGCATTTCGATTGCCACTTTGGACGGTGTGTCCACAATAGAATTATCCGATCTTCACACCTGTGTGCAGGCCACGCTCTGGTGTGGTGCAAAATTTTTTTGAAGAAGTATGCAGTGCACTTGTTGCCTTTAGTGAAGCGTGTGGCCCTGTATTGGACACAAACCCAATGTTTATGTTGCCTTTCAAGTATGTTGAGGTAGGCGGCTGCCTCCGCCCACTTCTGGCCCCATGCAGGGCTATATCCTGAGGCTGGAATGTTGGACTCCAAGTGGGCCAATTCCGCCAGCACGCGCGATATAACCACCGATGTGGCTTGTGAGCGTCTGGATGAGAGATGGCGATAGTGGTGGATGGTGTCTTCTTTGAAAGTTGCCCATGTGGAAATGGGGTCCGCACAAAATGGTGCGACAAACAATTTTGCCAAAGTTGCCTCTTCCACCCACGTGGAAAATCCTGGTGACGCGAGCTCTGGGGGCGGATTTTGCACCAGTGTGGGGCCTTTGCAACTGTGACAGGTAGGTGGTATATTATCAAGACCAGTCGATGGTCAGAGAATTCCATTTTCGTTGTTTTGAAGTGGGATATGTGGGGTTGGAATTTCGCTGGTGCTAGAATAAGGTCAATGCGGGTCATGGACCTTAAAAGGCCATTGTGGATGTGGGGACGTGTCATGTTTTCGAGCAGTGGGGCATGTCGCGGCAGTGCATCCATTAACCCAAGGGTGGCTTTTAAAACGCGTAGTTCTATGTGGCCCTGTGGGGTGTGGGGTGAGGGTGGCCACCGGTACGTTGGTGAGGTTAGCCAACAGTTCATGTCACCAATTAGGAAGGAATCAGGGGGTAGCAGGAGGGATTTGACCGATGAGAAAAATTCCCAACGCTCTTGTGCACCGTTTGGGGCGTGAATGTTGACGATTGTGTGTGCAACAGAGCCCATGAGAAGGTCAACAAGCACTCGGCCATTTAAAAATATTTCTGAAGATGTAAATTTGAAAAAATTGTTTTTCTGAATTAGCACCCCACAGTGCTTCGACCAAAAGGATAGGGATGGTAGGAGCATTGTTTTCCAAGCTTCCTCGGAACCTTGTGGACAGTGGGTTTCCTGGATAGCCAGGATATCCACAGGTAAATTGTCATGTAAAAAACTCAGTTTCCTAGCCCAGGATGGGGAGGCCTTGAGTCCGGCGATATTCAGCATCCCTAGAGTGAAGGTTTCCCCCATCGCACCTTAGGTGCAATGGGGGTGGGCCCCCAGGCCCACAGCCTCTTCAAGGTCCCCACGGGCTTTCACAGCAGCATGGGTATTAGCAGCAATGCTATTGGGGTTTTTGTTAATTTTTGTGGAAAGAGTCGCGTTGGCTTTGGTTTTCTTTTTTTTGTTTTCCCGACGTTGGATGAATTTTTTGTGGTGCGGATAAGTTCAGTGCACCGTCGAGTGGGCAAAAAAAAAATTTTTTTTGGTTGGGATAGGTCCCAAGTCAGTTTTGACTGGGGCTTGGGTGCAGCAATTGAGTGAGATCAAATCTCCCATAGGATCCTCGGATTGAGTGGCCTGTTTGGCATGGGCCTCCCAATCTGATTGGGTGATGGATTCCCGAGTTGCTTCCACTGCAAAGGTCTCCATGTCCTCCTGGCGTTGTGAGTGTGGGATGGTGATGGTTGCCTTGGCCGCTTCCTTGGCCGCGGTCCTATGGGCCTGCTTGGCCTCCTTCTGCTCCTGCAGGGAGATGGGCTTTACCAATAGGTAGCAGCCTTGTGCTCCCCACAGGAAAGCCTCCTTGGTGCTTGCAGTTGATTCATAGTGCGCCTCTCCACTGGCCATGGCCGCCGAGGGGTGCTCTTGGAATGTGACGCCCTCTTTGATGGGGCATGCATGTGCCTTATGGCTGAACGCGTCACAGTGGATGCAAATGGGGGGCGCGCTGTTTATGGTCACCCAGAATGGGTGGGTGGTATGCCCTGCAATATTAATAAAGGTGGAGTGTGGGATCTGGGTTAGGTCCTTCGCGATCTCCTCAGTTGGGGTCAGAACTGCGATGGCTTTGCCGGTACACAGGTGTGGCATCAGCGTGAAACGTTGCATTTCAAAAGATTGTATTTCACCATATATATGGCGAGACCATCTTTAAGGTGTTGCTCCAAAATGTCACGTTTTACTGTAGTAGGCAAAAAGTCAAACGTGAGGAAAATTTGATTTGATTTTGTCCATCTGGTGCGTTTAGTCTCGACGACCTGTTGCCCTTTGGGGAGGTCAACCACTATGTGCACTACTGCAGCCTCATCTGCTACTATTTTGCTTTCGAAACCTAGGTCCAGCCAACCGCGTTACATGGAGTGAGGTGCAACGTACACCGCGGTTGGGAAAATTTTGTGTACATCTTCACAAAATTTTTCCCATAGGGCTGTTTTTTGGATGTCCAGATACACATGGACTCCGAATTCCACCGACAAAAGTGGCTGGGAATGTGGCGTGTTGATGTACTGGTTGCATCGTGCTTGCCACGCGAGTATCTCCAGGGAAATTGTGACCGCCAGTTTTTTTAGATTTTTTTCTATTCTGCCAGATTCTCCGGGGCGTTTTCAAATGTTAGAGGCCGCAGGCCTTCCGCCTGCTCCTCTTGCCTTGCTTGCCCAACTGCTTCCAGACATGGGCGCAGACTAATTCCCTCTATGAGATTATCAAACTAGATTTATTCTTGAATTGAATGGGTTGCAAAAGTGTTTGCAACGAGAAAGAAAAGTTTTACTTTACTAATGATGATATAGCAGATTCTCTGAGGCATGCATATTATCTTAGGCTAGTGAACAGCTTTTATATGTAGTTGAATGCCGTTTTTAATTACTATTAGTCGACTCCTAAATCCCCACCAGCACATTACTCATTCCTTAAATAATAAGCTACAAATTCCAGGACTTCAATTTCTCTATTGCCTCCTAATTTACTCATCGTACCATTCTACATTGCCCCATGTTAGCATAAAATCTTTAGCAATAAATTTCTATATTTATTATAACCAATCACTAAAGGCTCAAATATGGCATGTTACCTTTTTTATGAAACTTCTTAAGCTGTAGTTAATCCACTTTTGACTCAAACTAGATAGCACAATTTGATCTCTTTCCACTCAGCGTAACTTTCTGAGCAATTCACATGGTTAATTAAAATTAAATCCTAATCGCCCGCCATAGTTTCGCTCTGATGTCATCAGATTCCCCACTGGATGCCCCAGTGTGGGGCAGCGGCGAAGCTCCCTCACCATTTTCTGCCTGATAGGAAAATGCACTCAGACTGACTCGCCCAGTCACACCAAACTCCTGGGACAATTCGTTCCTCCCAAGGACCTTGACACTCACCTCACTCAAACCCAAGCAGTACCCCACTGCCCACTGGTGCTCCCCCAGAGCAACATGTGTTTCAGCCTTTGGGTCAAATATGGGAAAATTTTTTCCTACCATGACCAAACCATTATCAAAATGGCTTGGGCGGTGATGCGTCATGCTAGTTTTATCGACTTCCTCCCCAATAAGGGGTACTTTGATCTTGGATTCACATGTGAAGCTGATGCCGCCACAGCGGCAACTGTGCCCCTGGTTTTCCAGGGTACCCCTCTCCCCACAACTTGGACCCAGCTCCCGGCAGATACCACTTTGGTGGTTCAATTCACTGGTTTGCCCACCCACTTCCCCCTGAAGAACCAACCAGGAGCTGATGGAAGGTTTGGAAGCCTATGGCTCCAACCCACCTGCAATTTCTGGTCCTAAATGGGGCCACACGCCTAGCTTGGCTTCAGGTGTACACCACGATCAGCCCTGATTTAAGTAAAATTGTCCTGTCAATCCCCCCACGCCATTATTTCCTCCGCCCCTAACCATCCATTCTGGGCCCACATCAAGGGCGCACATATAATAAGTCTGATATGTTTTGAGTTGGACCACTCAAAATGCAAATGTCCATCCCTAGCTGCTTCCGTTGGCGTTGTTTTCTTGTCTGCTGGCTTCCATTATGCCACCCAACCTGCACCACCTTTGGTATGGGACATAATCCTACCTCCCCTCCCCCAAAGCCTGTTGCTGCAGCTGCATCTGCAGCCACCAATTAGCTTCCTCCCCAATTTAGTTCCACAAATGCTTCATCCAATCAAACTTAAGATTGAACCCCAGTTCAATCCAATGCAACCTCTAACAAACCAATCAAATCACAGGAATATGCCAACTCCCCAATTCAAGCCAACCAAAATCCTTGGTGCCAGGGAAACTGGAGCGGAGGAGGTCGCTGGGGGAGAGACATAGGCCAAAGGTGTGCCAACAAGGCCAAGTGACCCAACAAAATAAAGAGACGCCCTGAACGTTCATTATGATGTTTCCAAATAATCTTTAGAGCAAAACGTACACCAAACTGGACACAACCATTAAGGATATGAGGCTCTGGGAGCGCGTAAGGGTGGCGAAAAATCTATGGCAAAAGGCAGCAAGATAGAAGGAGGTGGAGCCGGCGGAGTAGGTGGTGGAGTAGGCGGAGGACTCAGGTACAACAGTAGGGGCAAACCAGAGAGGAAAACGGACTCCAGCCATTGCAGAACTTTGCAGAGTTGTATTTTTGGAAAAACCAAGATACAGGAAATGTGCCCAAAATCCTAAAACTTTATTAGGGTGATCTGTGTATCTGAGAAAAGCAAAGCCTTTCTCATCTGGGACTAAATTTATAGGGGGTTGCTTCAAGAAGATTCCAGCGGTTATTGGAATCTGATATGAGCTACAAATTTGTTGTTTTTCAACAAAATCAAAAAAAATTTGGATTTGGCCAGATTTCAAAACCTCATATCTTGTGTTTTTTTGGGTCTTGAGATCGATTCCCGCCTTGTCTTTTGCCTCAATTAAGCCGTTTTCCTCAGCCCTGGCTGGAAAAGCCAAAACCCATTTTTTGACAATGACCTTAGATAGGTCATTGGTGACCCTTAGGGGTTCTGGTCTCTGCCTCAAGGGATTGTTGGACTTGGCTTTAGAAGGGCGATTAATTCTAGGAAATATGTCACTAGCTGTGACATCACCCTCTGCTCTTGGACGGGGTTATACACCACCTGAGGGGACATTGGCCAAGGCAAAGTTCTTGTGGGGAGTGGGTAACTTCATGACAGCTAAAGAGGATTGGGTGGTAGGTCCTGCGGAGTCTGGGAATATAGAGTGGAAGTCATGAATTAGGTCCTGAGCATTAATCATGTCCCAATAAGATACCCAGTTGTTCTCTGTCTCATCACATCCTTTCCAGGACACCAATTGTTGCAGGCGGCGCCGGGATAAGCGAGAAGCAAGAATGGCATCAATCTCATATTGGGGTTCACCATCTACTATCACGGGATCTGGGTGAGGTGGCATGGGACCATTGAAGGGGGTCAGGAGGCATTCATGTATGGTGCTGAAAACTTTGATTGAGTGGCTTAAGTCAACCTAATAAGCTGATTGGCCAACTTTCTTGAGGATCTTGAAGGGTCCAACACGCTTGGGACCTAACTTGCTGCAGGGTTGCTTCAGGGTGAGATTCTTGGCGTTGACCATGACCAAGTCTCCAGGCTTATACTCAAGTCCTTTATGGCGCTTTCGGTCAGCATATGCTTTGTAGATTCTCACAGCATCAATGAGTTGGTCCTTCACTGCCTAATGTATGTCCCTGAGCTCTTTAGAGCGCTCATTGGCAGTGACGACGGTGGAATCAATCCTTGGATTTAGGTTGAAAATGGGGTCTAACCATAGTTTGCAAAGAAGGGGAAGTGCCTGAAGAGGCATGGGTAAGGTTATTATAAGCGAATTGCGCCAGTGGGAGGTGAGAGGACCAATTGACCTGTTCAGCATTGGAATAACTACGTAAAAATTGTTCCAAACCTTAGTTCACCTCTCCGTCTGTCCATCTGACTGGGGGTGGAAGGCTGTGGAGCGCCAGGGGAAGATACTGAGGATGGAAAGCAGGGCTTCCCAGAAATGAGCGGTGAATTGTGGGCCCCAATCACTGATAATCTCTTAGGGAGACCATATAAGCAAAAGATATGATCTACAAAGAGGCGGGCTGTCTCAACCAAAGTAATGGTGGTGTTGCAGGGGATGAAGTGGGCCATTTTTGTGAAACAGTCCACCACAACCATTACTGCATCGTAACCCTGGGACAAGGGAAGTTTTACAATAAAATTTACAGACACTGATGTCCAAGGGCCCTCAGCAGCTTGGAGGGGAACAAGCAATCCAGCACTCTTCAAGCGGCTTGGATTTGACCGGTTGCACGTCAAGCAAGACTTTGTGAAATTTGCCACATCAGTGGCAATACCTTTCCAGATGTAGAGCTTCGGACTAACTCAAGCGTCTTGTCCTTGCCAGGGTGGCCAGCAGTTGGAGGATCATGAGCTTCACGGATCACTTTCTCACGCAGGGGTTCAGGAGGTACCCATCACTTGCCCTGATGGAGGATGACACCATCCATCAATTGGTAGCCTTTGTCCAGGGATTCGCAATTTCTATGGCAGGTTCGCTTAATATTTGTCAGTGTCATCTTCCAAAGGTTCCATTATAAGCAGAGCTAGGGGGTTGGACAGTGGGCTCTCCTTCACCTGTTCCGGCTTAATCAGCACCTGGGCATTGTGGGCATCAACAAGTGCTGGGTCAGGTGCTAGGGCAGGGTTCCAGGATAGAGAATTAGGTAACATGTCCTGGGGGCCCTTAATTAAGTCATATTTGAAGTCAAACACTGACGGAATTTCTAACCACCGGGACTAGCGAGGGGATAGCTTCTGAGGGGCGCGGTAGTACATCAATGCCTTGTGGTCAGTGCGGACAGTTAATGGCCACTTAGACCCATGCAAATGGTGGCGCCAGTGTTGTACTGCCTCCACAACTGAAAAAAGTTCCTTATCATATATTGCATAGTTGAGCTGCGCCAGGGTCATTTTCTTAGAAAAGCAAGCAACAGGCCGTTCCACTCCATCCTCCCCCTCTTGTAGCAGAGCAGCTCCCACTGCAAATTTGGAAGCATCAGTGGCGACAATGAAGAAGCGGCTGGGGTCTGCATGTACCAACACCGGGCTGGATAATAGTATGGACTTGACGGCGTGGAATGAAGCGTTGCATTCATTGATTCAGCTAAAAATCTTCTTCCCTGAAGCGGTGTAGAGAGAGGCGTAAACTTCTGAGAGCTGGGGGGTGAACTTCTTGAGGAAGTTACATGTCCCAAGGAAGCTGCGTAACTCTGTGAGAGATGAGGTGGTAACCAATCACGGATAGCTGCTTCCTTATCTGGGGCGATCATGTGACCATGGGAGAAGATAATGTTTCTAAGAACTCGACCTTGGGTTAGAAGAACTCACACCCAAGACAGCATCAATGAGCCTCTGAAAGCAGGCGGGAGCGTTCTTAAAACCAAACAGCATAACCCTGAACTAATAGATACCTTTCCAAGTGTGAAAAGTGGCCAACCACTCCTGGCCTTCTTTAATGCGGATCTAGTTGAAAGCGTTGAGACATTTAAGCTTGCTGAACACCCTAGCCTTCTCCACGTAGCGGGCAATCTGTTGCCTCAAAGGGAGCGGATGGAGGTCAGGCACTGTTACGTTGTTCATATTTCCATAATCAACACAGGGACGAAGTGAGCCATCAGACTTCTCTACAGACAGGAGGGGGAGCACACAGGTGAGGATTTCTTAAAGATTTGACCCTTAGAGAGCATGTCATATACCCAAGAGAGAGAGAGAGAGAGAGAGAGAGAGAGAGAGAGAGAGAGAGAGAGAGAGAGAGAGAGAGAGAGGAGAGAGATTACAAGCGCCGCGCGCGCGCGCGCGCGCGCGCGCGCGCGCGCGCGCGCGCGACACACACACACTCAACACACACAACTTGGTGTGCTCAGGGAGTGGGCGGGCCTTTGTGGATCAAACAGATCAGCATATCCAAGGATGCATTCTGGAAGAGTAAGTGTTGGGGTCAGGGCATCAGTAGGTTGAATAGAGGCTAGGCCCACCTTAGAGAGGGGCTAACTTTCTGGGAGCACCGTGGCGCTTTCATCTAATCAAAGGATGGTAACCGTGACTCCACCAGGAAATTGTGCATGCATGGTAGAGTCTAGGAGGTTAATGGCAATGTCAAATCGGCGCCACCAGCCAACCCCTAAAATAACAGGGTATAGGAGGTTCTTTATCGAGGAAAAGCTCTTAACAAAGTAACCATCACCTGCAATGAAAGGGGACAGGTGTTAACACACGGTAACTTGTAATGGTTTGAGATGCACCACCCTTCACAAACTGACCAACTCCCAGGGGTAGCTCCAGGGCCTCTGCCATCTCTTGGCGGATGAAGTTTTCAGTTGCACCAGTATCCACCAAAGTGAGTGCTTGAAAGCTCTTCCCTGAAGAAGAAAAAGGTAGCCATGAACAAAAAGTAAGCAGAGGAGGGTTTATTTCCCTCAGAGCCAAGGGATGACAGGATGGCTCTAGGACCAGAGGGCTGCATATAATGTGGAGTATCCCCTAAAAAGTTGTTCCATATGACTTCACATTGCCATAAAGTTGTCCACGGGATTTAAATGGTGTGGGGTAGCTTAATGCTCTATGTTCTGCGGGAGGAAGGTCTTTATCACATGAGACTACACCAGTCAGGACAGCCAAGCTTTTGGTGGGGTCAGCCACGGCTATCTCTTATTCGATTGTCCTCTCATGGATCTCTACTCGTTTCTGGATGGAGTTCGCCACAAGAGGTGACTCTGGAGTGATAGGAAAGAGTTGTTCAACTGGGCCAACTGGGATGACAGGTTGGGCAGAGGGCATAGTTTCTAAAACGGCAATGGCAGGTCCATACCCTGGAGGAAGTGAATGCTCTGAATCAAATGGGTTATACTTAATAACTCCCTCTACTTTTGAGGACAAAGGTGAGGGGTACTCCGTAGAGCGCGCAGTGTATGGCCAGTGGTGAGGGGACCCCACCTATGACGGAGGTTTCAGTCTCATCTTCCAGCGAGCTCGCTGCTGGTTCCAAGCGGTACTGGGAGATTATGGAAGTAGGGCCTTCTAGAATCAGGTTGGACGTGTCCATAACGGCCAGTGTCTCAGCTGGATATGTCACCACTAGATTGGAAACATGTTGGTGCCCCACAGTAATGGGTTCATCAAGTTCTAGGTTCTGGTGTTCTGCGGTACAATTAGGCTTGGTGGCACAGTGGCTGATAGACAACAGGGATGCAAGGATGGATCATGTCCCAGATAATGAGGGGGTGGGTTATCCAATATTCAAGGGAAGCACCAATATTATCTAGGGACTTGCGGAGAACGGCCTTTTTTAACAGTTCAAGAGATTTCAACCTTGATACTCGCTCTTGAATCAGGCGCAAGTATTGAGATGTAGTGTGGTCTCCTTGGGACAAGTGTACAAAGGAGTTATAGTCCTCAAAGGTATCAGGGGGATACTCGCAGGGCTTGACAAAGGTTTCCAACGCTGGGAAAGATTCCAGAAGGGATCTATTATTCTCACCCATGGGAGTAACCATTGATGAGCTCCCTCTGAAATTTCACAGAGCAACAGCTCGAGGAGGAGGACGTCGGCTAAGACCTTGCCTTGAGACTTCAGGTGGGCCCTAAGACTGGACAATGTGTTGGAGATCTCATTTTTAAAATTTGGAATCCCGTGAAAAGTGGAGAGTGATACCAGTAGTGGCAGATACTTGTCATGGAAATGGCAGAAGAAGTTTAGATTGGCCTGCCAGTCGGGATGTGTATGCACACAAAAAGAAAGCCAGAATTCCAGAGGCATTGTCGACCTGATTACTTGATATGGAACTGGGCATTGGAAAATGAAGAATTGTTGGTGCAGCACAAAGGTGAGAGTAATCTGATGACAAACCACACTGAACCCACTCCTGACCCGGGGGGTCTTGCTACAGGGGGTGGAATCACTGAGAGAGTCTCGATGAGATCCTCAGCATATGGGGCCATTTCAACTGGGGTGGCAAGGAGATGGATTCTCTCTTGCAACTGATGGATATACGGCCACAAGATCCCCATGTATCGCTGCCAGAAGTTAGTGATAATAGGGTCGTAGAGCCAAAAATATTGGACTTGCTGAACCCAATTGATGACGGAGGGGGCCATAGTGACCAAAAGTACTGGTAGAGCCCATCAGGTATATGGACCAACAGGCCACCAGGGAAACGCCATCAGGGATGCAGTTGGAAGAAATAATGAAAATTATTTGAGTCATTTGGAAAAATTTTATTTGAAGGAAAAGGAAGAAAATTGACCATCAATATTCACAGTGCTATGAAACTGATTAAATAGTGGTCGATTGGGGTAGTGACAAGCCAGGATCTTGTCCCACAATTTTAGCCTAACCAGAAAATTGTTTGGGAATGGGTGGGTTTGTTCCTTGAGAACTGACATTGCAAAATCTGGTGGTGGGCTGAGTTGCTGTCAGTTCACCTCAAATGTCCAAACTGGGGCTTGGCTACATTTCTGATGGTTGGTGTGATGGCATTTGGCCCAACGAGCGACAGGAATCCCCCAAGGCCACCCCTCATAGGGGCGGGTCCATTTGGTTGGGAACGGGTTCAGGATGCCCAACCTGCCCATGCTCAGTCCTGGACCATTTGTTCAGTCAATGTCATCACATCAGCCACAACGCCTGAATTACCTACCAGGGGCTTCAAACCCTCATCAGTGGCACCTGGTGCTATAGCCTGATCATCAAGAATGATCCTTGATGACTTTGGTAGGAGGGTGCTTTGTTCAATAAGCATATTGATTGAATTGAAACCGTCGGACGTTCTGACCAATAACTCAGTCTTCATGCCTTTCCGGCCATTTGAGATTTGGGCATCGGCTAGATTGCCATTTGAATTAGATCCATCAATTTCAATTTGACAATTTTGGTGCAGATTTTGCTAATTCCCATAACAGTTCTGCCAAGGTGAGTGTGGGTATTGGGGGTGGGATCCAAAGTGGAAGAGCTGTTACCCATTGCTTGTCTACTATGTGAACGAGATTGCCCTGAGTAACAAGGGGTATCGCCATCCTCTTTGGTGTCTTTTTACTCAGGAATGGAAAGATGGCCAAATCAACAGCCAGGGGACGTTCCCTGGGACTTAAATTACCCTTTCCTTTTTCCAAAGGAAGGGCACCCCCACCGGGAAACTGCACCAGATCCACATTCTTGTGTGCCTTGGGTAACTTGATAGCCATAATTGTCGTGACTTTCTGGGGGGGGGGGGAGCCTCGGGGTGGGATATATGGAATTTGCTTGACCAGGTCCATGCAATTCGCGCAATCGCGCGCCTTGACCCAACTATTTTTGTAGGCTGGATACCCTTTCCAGGCCACTAGATATTGGATGGAACGTCATGACTTCTGGGATGCCAGGATAGCCTCTACCTCAGCTTCTTCCTCATTATCAACAATGATTGGTTCCAGTTCCATGGGAATTGCACCCTTGAAGGGCGACAGCTGGGAAACATGGAAAACAGGGTGCTGCTTCCAATGCACAGGAAGCTTCAGTCAGAACGCCCCATCACCCAATACCTCCTCCACTAAATGGGGGCCCAAGAATTTACTGGCGAATTTTTGGGAAGGGGTTTGAATTTTTAAATAATAGGTATCAAGCATAACATAGGAATCCACCATAAAACCGTGACCCAGAAGACTCTTATGATCCTCTAACTGCTTGTAGTTGTCAATGGCTTTGGTAAGGTGTTTCCGCACTAAAGCTTGAGTTGATTGGATATGAGCAGCATGGTCCACGGCAGCTTGAACCTCAGGCCGCAAGCACAGCCCAACCAAAAATGAAGGATTATAACTAATGTTGCTTCATAAGGGGAAAACCCCATAGACACGTGTGTTCCATTATTGTAAGTGAATTGAGAGAGGGGCGAGTCACTGGCCCAGGTATCCTGCGCTGCTGCAGCATAACAGTGCAGGTACTGTTCGAGGACTTGATTGGCCCACTCGGTCTGTCCATCAGACTGAGGATGATACACTGTGGATTGACAGGGGGATATTTTCAGGATTGATAGGAGTTCACTCCAAAACCGCGTGGTAAACTGTGAACCCCAGTCACTGATGATCTCCTGGGGAAGACCAAACATTGAAAACACATGGCGTACAAAAAGATGGGCAGTTTCTTCTGATATAATTGCAGAAGTACAAGGGATAAAAAGGGAAAATTTTATGAAATGATCCACCACTACCATCATGCTTTGAACCCATTAGAACAGGGGAGTTCAACAATAAAGTCCACGGACGCTGAGGTTCATGGACCCTCCGCCAGCTGTAAGGGGTGCAGGAGGCCATTTTTCCCAGAGCGATCCAACTTGGCCCAGTGCAAGTAACACAATCAGCGATCTAAGCCAGGACCTCTTTCGTCAGTCCCACCCAATTAAAGGTGTGCTTGATCAAATCGATGCATTTCTTGTTACTGGGATGTCTGACCATGGGGGGATCATGATGTGCATGGAATACCTCTGAGCAGAAGGAGGGGGGAATCTAAATGCGAGAGTGGAAGTAAATGAGTCCCTCGTCTATGGAGTATAGGGAGTGTTTGTGACTCAAGTGAGCCAACTGCTCAACCAACTCCACGCCCTTAGGACAGGCCATTTGACTGACTAAAACCTGAGCTACTGGTGGGGCATTAGGAGCCAAAGCAATGGAGGAAATGACAGAGGAAGGATTGACAGGATCTGAACAGCAGGAATAATAATAATGAGATCCACCACCTCTGGTTCCAGGGACAGTGGGTGGGACTGTGGCTTAAAAATTGGGAAGTACATTAAGCGCACCTTTAACAAATTCATATTTAAAGTTTAAATGCACAGGTCCCAATAGGTTTGGGCCTGTCGATGCACCAATTTTTGGGGTTTGCAAAAATACAAAAGGGCCTGGTGATCCATGCGGACTGTTAATTCATGGCGGGCACCCTGAAAGAGATACTGCCAATGGGTTAATGCCCATGCAACAGCTGCAAATTCCTTATTGTAAATGGCTCAAGGCTGCTCTGTGGCTGTGAGTTTTTGGGAGAAATAAGTGACTGGATGTTCAAGACCATCGTACTCCTGAAGTAACAGCGCTCCCAATGCTACTGATGAGGCATCGCATGCCACAATATATGATTTGGTGGGATCAGCGTGTTTCAAAATGGGCGGAGACATTAACACCTCTTTGATCAATTTGAACGCCTGCTGGCATTTAGGTGTCCAACAAAATGTATGTTTTTCCCAGTAAGGGGGTGGAGCAGTGCAGCTAACTGGTAAAGTGCTGAGGAATTTTTTTTAGGAAAATGTTGGTTTCCAAGAAACTCCGAAGTTGTTTCTGCATAGTCAGAGTTGGCCATTCTCAGATCACATCTAACTTGTTGGGAGGGATTGCATAGCCATCTTTGAGAACCAGGTTCCTGAGGGAAATAACCTCCTCCTTATAAAACTCACACTTGGAAGGTTTGAGGAAAAAAACCTGCCTTATGCAAGGCGATCACCACCGCTTCCAAGTCAGTAGCATGTTGCTTAGGAGTTGGGGAGTGAACCAATGTTATCAATATATGCAATTGCACAGGCAAACCGGAGATCACCCAGTACATTGTTGATCATCCGTTGAAACGTAGCGGGAGCATTCTTCAGCCCAAAGGGCATAACCCCAAAATTGAAAATTCCTCACTTCGTTCAGATCTTTTTAACCATTCCTGCCCTTCCATTATCCAAATTTGGTTGAAGGCGTTCACCAGATCCAGCTTTGAGAACACATGGGATTTGGCGATTGCCTGGCTGATTGTCTGCTCCAGCGGCAATGGGTAGGGATCAAAAATGGTTATTTTAATCAAATAACTATAATCCACATAGGGACGGAGAGAACCATCCAGTTTTTTGGCGAAGACAATGGGTGAGGCGACAGGTGAGGTCTCCTTAAACAACCAACCTTTTTCAACATGTCATACAACCAGGTATTGAGTGCAACTTCTTCCTCAGCTGTATGGGGATACAACGGACAGTTGATGTAACCAACTCCACAGTTGTTCGAAACCCACAATTGTACCTAGTGTGCCTAGGCAGATGATCCGCCTTTTCCATATTAAAAATTCTCCGATAGTGCATTAAACTTTTGGGAAATTTGTCAGAATGCCCGCAGAAGTAACCAGGGTAGTGCTAGAGCTGGTTCCTTGTATCTTCTTGAGGAAGTTGATCAGGGGGAATTCTCCCTCTGAATCATCATAGGTAAACAACAACATATTAGACTCTAAATGAATCTTCACAAGTTGTTGGTGCCACCACCCCACACCTAAGATTACTGGAAACTCAGGTTTGGAATAGCAAAAAATTATCGCAAAAAGTGAACTGGTGTATTGAAAAGGGTACCAGTCAGCGAATGACATATGAGGGCTGGGAAGCAGATGAGGCCACCATCACTGAGGGGCCCACATCTATTTTCAGTTCTAATTGTTGTGCCAACTCGACAATCATGAAGTTCCCCGCAGCTCTGGTATCCACCAGGGCTTTGAAGGAGACATTATGCGAGCTGACACTGATCTTCATAGGCAATAGGAAATAAGCGAAGTTTTGTTCATTAAAAGATTTGACTGAGTCATTTATGACTGAAGAAATAACTGGCATATCAGGGGTAAGGTTGGGGTCCTTTGTCAGAGTGAAAATTGGAATTATGAGGGTGGGGGAAATGACTTCCTCCATCTGGGTTTAAACATATTCATTAAAAGGTAACTCTGTATCCATTAACTCAGACTCAGGGGTTTAGGAAAGAATGGTTTACAGATCTACCATGAATTTGGAGATAGGCGCGTCATCTGCATCCACTTTGGGTAACCCAATCAATAAATTCCCCTTCTGATAATGGGTAACATGGCGGGGTAAGGCGTGATGGTGGTTGCAGTGGCAAATATTTGATCTACTGATCCTTGGATGGTGGACCAGACCTCGTGATGAACGGAACCTGAATCCAAGACCAATCTAAAGACTTCCTAAAGCATATCAATAGATAGACCTGACATGGGGGCCAGTTCACAAAAGGTAGAATTCAAAGAAACAAAGCTAGGGGCTTCAGACATGGCATAGATCAGTCTGAATAGGTGGTCTGATTGTGACACAGGGGGTTTCAGGGCAGCTGACATGACAGCCATCAGGGGGTGGAGTCACCTGCTTGTAAGAAGAGCGCAAAAGACCTCTCACCCAACGGCGGGCATCCCCATCCACAGCGTCTAGCAACGCGAGCCCTTGTTGGGCATGAGATAACGTAGAAGCATTATTGGGTGCAATTGCTGTATGCATTTGTACTTTGGCAAGTGCGTTGAGAACTTGATTGTCAATCTCTTGGGAGAGGACACTCAATTTTTTCTCCGGGCTAGAGGAAGGAGGAGGAGATGCAATCTGCACAGCTTGGGTGGCTTGAAGAAGATTTCCCAAGGTAGAGCGGATACTTCTCCCAAAAGTTGGAAAGAGACCAAACAAACAACAAACAGCAAACTACTGATTGCACATTCATTTGGTAAAGAGTAACCACTGCACCGTCAGAAATAAGAACAAGGCGGAAGTGGCTGGGAATAATGGTTGGTCAATTATGTCATGGAAATGGCAGAAGAAGTTTAGACTGGACTGCCAGTTGGGATGCGTAAGCACCCAAAAAGCAAGCTAGAATGCCTAGGCATTGCTGAATGAATGACTTGATATGTGCTGGGCTTTGGAAAACAACGAAATTGTTGGTGTAACACAACAGTGAGTATGATCCCAACGATGAACCACAATGAGCCCAATCCTGACCCAGGGGGCCTTGCTGCAGGGGGTGGGATCACATAGATAGTTTCAATAAGTTCATCAGCATATGGGGTCATTTCAACCGGGGAGGCAAGGAGGCGGATTCTCTCTTGCAATTGGTGGACATAAGGCCACAAGATTCCCATGTACTGTTGCCGAAAGTTCATGATACTGGGGTTATATAGCCAAAAATATCGGACTTGCTGAATCCAATCAATGATGGAGGGGGCCATAGTGACCATAAGTACTGGTAGAGCCCATCCAGTATACGGACTGGCAGGCCACCAGGGAAATGCCATCAGGGATGCGGTCAGAAGGAGTAATACAATAGAAAAATTGTTTGGGTTTTTGACAAAAATTTTATTGAAGGAAAAGGAAGAAAATTGACTAACAATTTTCTCAGTGCTATGCAACTGATTAAATAGTGGTCAATTTTGGTAGTGATAAGCTGGGATCAGAACCCTTAATTTCGACCTAACTGGCAAATTATTCGGGAATGGGCGGGTTTGTTCCTTGGGAACCAACATCAAAAAATTTGGCGCAGGCTGAGTCACTGTCAGTTTGACCTCAAATATATGAACTGAGGCTTGGCTATGTTTCCAACGGTTGGCACAATGGCATTTAGCCTTACAAGTGACGAGAATCCCCCAAGACCACTCCACATAGGGGCGGGTCCATTTAGTAGGGAATGGGTTTGGGACGCCCAACCCACCCACGCTTGGTCACTGGGCTGTTTGTTTGGTCAGTGGCATCACATCGGCTGCAACTCCTGAATTGTCTACAGGGGACTTTGAACCCTCGTCAATGGCATCTGACGCTATAGCCTGGCCATTGAGGATGATCCCTGATGACTTTGGTAGGAAGATGATTTGTTCATTGACATTTTATTTAAATTGGAACTGTCAGCCATTCCAACTGATACCTCAGTCTTCATGCTTTCTGGCCACTTGAGATTCGGGCATTGGCCAGATTGCCACTCAAATTAGATCCACCAATTTCAATTTGACAATTTTGTCACATATTTCGCTAATTCCCTGTAACAGTTCTGCTGAGGTGAGTGTGGGTACTGGGGTGGGATCCAAAGTGGAAGAGTTGTTACCCAGCATGCATCTACCATGTGAGCGAGATCGCCCTGAGTAACGAGGGGTACCACCATCCTCTTTGGTGTCTTTTTACTCAGGAATGGGAAGATGGCCCAATAAACAGCCAGGGGACGTTCCCTGGGACTTACAGTACTGCACACTTTATGAGCGCCTTGAGTGAGGGGAGCTGCGCAACACCCTCAGCACACCCTTTGAGGAAGGTAACATCCAAGGCCAGAAGGGATACAAAAGTACCAGCTCAGTAGACCGCTTCAACGGGTGACAACTCTGAGAGGATTTGGCTAACTCTAGCCACCCAACAGTTGAAGAAACTCACAAAAAAATCTAGGCTTTTCTCAAATAATGTCAGGGAAACTGGAGCGCAGGAGGTCGCTGGTGGGAGAGACATAGACCAAAGGTGTGCCAACAAGGCCAAGTGACCCAACAAAATGAAGAGACGTCCTAAACGTTCATTATGGTATTTCTAAATAGATCTGTGGAGCAAAACGTATACCAAACTGGACACAGCCATCAGGGATATGAGGCCCTGGGAGCTCGGAATTGTGGCGAAAAATCTAGGGTAAAAGGCAGCAAAGTAGAAGGAGGTGGAGCCGGCGGAGTAGGTGGTGGAGTAGGCATGGACTCAGGTACAACAGTAGGGGCAAACCAGAGAAGAAAACGGACTCCAGCCATTGCAGAACTTTGCAGAGTTGTATTTTTTTGGAAAAACCAAGATACAGGAAATGTACCCAAAATCCTAAAGCTTTATTAAAGTGATCTGTGTATCTGAGAAAAGCAAAGCCTTTCTCATCTTGGGACTAAATTTATAGGGGGTTGCTTCACAAAGATTCCAGCGGTTATTGGAATCTGATATGAGCTACAAATTCGTTGTTTTTCAACAAAATCAAAAAAAATTGGATTTGGTCAGATTTAAAAACCTCATATATTGTGTTTTTTTGGGTATTGAGTTCGATTCTCGCCTTGTCTTTTGCCTTATTAAGCCGTTTTCCTCAGCCCTGGCTGGAAAAGCCAAAACCCATTTTTTGACAATGACCTTAGATAGGTCATTGGTTACCCTTAGGGGTTCTAGTCTCTGCCCCAAGGGATTGTTGGACTTGGCTTAAGAAGGGCGATTAATTCTAGGAAATATGTCAATTGCTGTGACACTTGGGACTTATTGGTTAAAAGTGATGAGTCTGGGAATAAATTTGAGAACTGCAATATACAAATTGAGCAGTTTGTATATATTGATGATAGCAAGGAACTACCCCCTCACTTATACATCCACCAGAAAAACGCCAAAACATTCCGCAACAATCACCAGCTGGCTGTTCAAGCATTGATCAAACCAAATTGTCGCCCTTTCCACAAAGCTGCCACCAAATCAGTGGCAATGTTCCCAGGAGGAATCCCTCCTCCCAATATTCCATAAAAAGCCAATAGGGTACCAAAAGGCATGCTGATCAAAGCTCACAAAGAAGCCAACAACGCCATTCAGCATGTGGCAGAGGTAGCACAGAATTTCAAGTCAGAGGTTACCCGTACCAATATCGCCACATTCAAAAAGCTACCTGATGCACACATGAAAGCTGAAATAACTTTAACAAATAACATCTGAACCATTATATATAGCAGATGTCTTAATATCACACCAATTTTCAGAATTATAGCTCCAAATCCCACTAACACCCTGACGCCCCTGCTCTCCGCCATATACCATGCCATGCTTTAGGATGAAGATGTTATTGAGGATGAGCCCCTGACCCCCCCTCCCTTCTGCCATGGAGGGATAAGCGGTTTCCGCTGTCCCACCTGGTTGGTTGAGTTCATGTAATGTGTGTGTGTCATCCGCTCATTTTAGGCAGTTCATTCGTTTTATTTGGTGAGGATTTTATTTTAGGTTTTAAGTTTTAGTGATGTCCATCTCCTGGTCAGCTTACCCTTGGTTAAATAAAATAGATAACACAATTTTAGCTATAATTTTTAGGGCTGATAGTAATTATGGAAAGAATTAATGAGAACTATATAGAGAAAGAATATCTGAGGAGGATTTTCATGGGGAAGGGTTTTTTTTT